>DWAN01000985.1:0-19756 GCA_018230445.1 Heliconius hewitsoni
GGGGGGGGGGGGGGGGCATCACGATGGCGTAAGTATTTATTTACTACTGTTCTTATCGTACAATATAATAGTCATGGTGCAGCACACCGGCTAACTGTAACGCGATGGGTGTGTGTTCTATTTTCTCCCTCAAGGAAATGAATTTTCAGCTCTCTGCTGACAAGACAATAAGCAGCGTTGAACCTTAAATTGGTAGATATAAAGAGTAGATTTACTGTGCTATATGTGCGATACAATATCATGAAGCTGCTTTTCAATATGAGCATTTGTTCGTTTGTCCTACGGAACCCTAAACAATGTGTAATAATGCTTACAGTGATATATAACGAATCGCTGCACGTTTGAAAATTGTGTTATATGAGAATAATGTAAATATTGTAATCTTTGTTTTGATTTTCAAAATAATGTACAATTGAGATGAATTTCATTTGCCAGTAATGTTTTTTCGCCTTTCTTTAAAAATGGCTTGTGGGAGACTTGAGTATCTATTAGATAGTAAGGCAGAGTTATTATTATTTAACTTCATACTATATCAGGGATATTGCTGTATACTAAGAAAACAAAATAATTAAAAAAACGTACAAAAATTTAGCTTATTAAGGCATAGGTTTTCATTTTCTGCCCTCATAATTGAAAGTGTAGGAAACACGAAAGTAAATATTTTTTTACTATTATAAACAACTTTTTCGTTATTAAGTTTTTTGATGCTTACTTCAACATAGTATATAGCTGAAGAGATTAAAGCTAAAACTTGGAATAGAGGTTTCTTAGAGAGCTACTTTTTTTAGCTTCACTTGTAACACGACAAAATTCGGCGTTGAGTTCCGCCTGTCAACACACAATCTTTGCAAATTGGGAGGAAAGTAGGAAACGGAGCGTTTTGATAAATAACACTAGGTTCCCTCTGCCTTAACTGTTATATGGTTATAAGGGATACAGCGTGAAGCAATTTTCATTTTCACTATTTTTATTTAGATTCTATGTACGAGTAGATGTAGCCCGGCGTTTTAAATTTCAATAAGCTTACCAAGAAATGTCGACATTACATAATTGATTTAAAAAATATTAAATCAACATAAGAGTTTTTCCGATATATGTAGGTAAATATATTAGCATATATGTATTTAAATATGTCTATGACATACCTTTTTCAATTCATATTTTGCTTTTGAATTTGATTGCGTCACAAACAGACTGACTGACAGATAGGGTTATTTTCGAATTTATAATATTAGTATGGATGAGTGCATGCCTATGCCCGCAAATTTGTTTCTCAATTTTTACGTTTAAGTTCCCGTTGACCGACAGCCCTAAAACTTACGGAAACCTCATTGGGCAAACCTGACTCACACTTAACCGTTTTTTTTTATTTAGATTTTCAACGATTCTTCTAGTACTTTTACAGCGCAGATTGTGCGAATAGCATATTAAATTGTTATAAAATAGCAAACACCTAATTAGTTTATTTCTAAAGATCTTTCTTTCAACGCCACATGCTCTTTTTCCATCGCAAATTGTAAACAATAATATATATTTTCGGTTAAATAGTTTGGTAGCGTTGAGTGATATTGAACATATCCGCGAACTGACTTGATTGATTTGATGTAATGAACTTTAAAATATATATTTTATTTTGCGTGGTTTTTCTTGATTTTTTAATGAAAAATGTTTTTAGATTGTGAGTTTTACGAAATATTTGTGTCGTAAATAAGTTTGTACATTTTTCTTTTCAGTTTCACGCTATATCGCGCTTATATGTACGAAGGTAGCAATTTTCGAGGCATTGCGTGTTGAATTGGTTGGTATCAGAGCGAACAAATGATTAATAAATAATAAATCATTCTCCTGAATGGGAATCGAACCCACAACCGTCGCGTAGCAGTCACACACTTGTACCCATACACCTTGATGGCGTATAATTAACATAATCATCGATTATGTTAATAAGATAATTTTTGATCCTATGTTAAATATTTAAAGAAAACATACAAAAAAAATATTTCAATTTTTTTTATCCTATCTCTATAATCTGTATAATGTTCTCTATATGAAATAACTTTTACATATAAAAGAAACCTTTCTAGTTTGATATACTTATGTATTATAGAAGCTTTTTTATCTAAAGTGGTTATAGAGATGACGAAGCACAAAAATTCAACGTGCACATGCTCTCCGGGGAGATCCTGGTGCTTTTTTCGGTACTTTCTTCAAGTATAAATGTTTCGAGCTCAACCTAAGTCCCCCTACCTCTTTTACCACTCTCAAGTGTGAGTTTAATACATATTTTTTGTCATTCATACGTTACTGTTTTTCTTGACGTGCCCAAACCACCTGGGCACATTCGTATGGATTATTATATCGGTAAATATGAGTAAAATATGCCTTTACAAAGTATTCTAATTTAATAATTCATTCACCTTCTTAGAGCAAAAATAGTTACGTATTCATTTCCCGTAACATTGTAAAACGAAATTCCAAAATAGAGGGTATCGGAATGTTGTTTTACAAACAGCGGTGCAATTAGCATTATTTGAATCACTGCCGGTAGGAAGGCGAATTTGATAGCTTTATTATCGAAGTATTTAGTGATTTGCGAATTGAAGCCTATGTGTTATTCTAATGTGTAAGTTATATAACTGTAAAAGTTTCATATAAATCTGTTAAGAAGATTTTGCGTGAAAGTGCAATAGACATCCATACTTACAAACTTTCACAGTTATAATATTAATAGAATAGAATTCGCACATACTATTACGAATTTGAGGCCTTCACCCCAAACGCGACAATTGTAGATTCGATTCCAACTCAGAGGATTTTTTTTCCTCGCCATCGTGACAAGATATAGCCCGGCGCTTAAGTCCATTACTTCACCCACAACAACATGCCGTGAAAGTTGTGCAATACGAGGGGAACGCACTGTCTCAAAATAGGGTCCTGCAAAAAAAGGAGTTTATGAAATAAGATTCTACTACGGAGAGTGCTATTTTAGATAATTGAATTATTTTTGGAAAATTTACTTTTAAGTCAAAAATTCTATGTTAAACCTTATATAAAATTATTTTATAGTACTTTTGAATTGTCGACTAAACAAACATATTGCCTCCACCGTACAGCTCGGAACGAAGTTCTGATGAGATGAGCCGAAAACCAACTCAACAGTTGCTCATTTCAATAGCTATGCCTGCATAATGTTCGAATGACTTTATTTCCATGCATTTATATTTTTAAATATTTTTGAATGTATAATAAGCTTAACTAATGGACATGGTGTTTTTTGCATCACGCCGTACCCTGCATATAGTAGTATAGGCAGAGAGGAACCTAATGTTCCCTACTTTCGAGACATGAAACGAAAATAATGATTCATTTTGTTGAAATCGAACGCAAACTTTTAACTTTAAATTATACGTGTAAAAGGGACAAGTTTAACCATAAGAGGAA
Source organism: Heliconius hewitsoni (assembly GCA_018230445.1). Lineage (NCBI taxonomy): Eukaryota > Metazoa > Arthropoda > Insecta > Lepidoptera > Nymphalidae > Heliconius > Heliconius hewitsoni. Next base: position 3,442 of record DWAN01000985.1, read on the forward strand.
AAATATTAATTTAATTTCACATAGTTTCTTTCTATCAAATAATTATATTGTGATACTAACTTAATGTTTTATTTATACCGTCTTGTCGTATTATAATAGACTATATATAGTAAATTTAGAATATTTCATGTAAATGTAAAGTGTCGGTGTAAAGGCCAAGTGGAATACATACAAGGATTTATAGTTTCCTTGAACAAATTGTTCTTAAAGTTCTAGAAAATGTAATGTAAGGTAGGCAGACGGAACTTGGTATTAAGCACTTGATGCAACAGGCATGGCCACATCATTTTTGACATTCTATATTGACTGGCGGAAATCAACGCCGCGTTTTATTTTGTTACCAGAGCGAGAAAATGAAAATATTAAACAATTCATTCCTCTGCATTAGAATCGATCCTACAACTGTCTGTGTTTTTAAGGTCAGATGCTGTGCTTCTACGATACGAGACTACAAGCACTGTAGGTATATAGGTGCATATAAACCTTCTCTCGATTGTATTACCACAAACGTTGTATGGAATTTCTACAAAATAAATCTTTGCATTTAGCTTCTAAGATTTCATTATTGCCTTTTAATACATACGTACGTGTTTCTGATGTCTTAATAATTTCTGTAATTTATATGTGATTTAAACATGTAAGGCACTTCATTAAATAGTCATTTGAATCAACTGAATGTCTAAGTTCGAATGTCTATAGTATTTAAATATATGTACCTACATATGTATACCTCTACATATTTAAAACACTAAAAAACACTCTTTACCGCACTTTGACTTGACTGCCGGAGCTTAACGCCGTGCTGAGCATATTAGTCCGCCCAATCAAAATAACTTAAATATTATCATTCTCCCGGGTAGGGCGCACAAAACGTATAAAAAAATAGTCGTTGTTCCTGCGCCACGATAGTCTCAATTCTCAGCATTAAAGTTTTCTTTTTCAGCTTTACCCTGAACCCTAGCAGAGTAAGCAGGGGGAGCCTATTGTTAAGACACTCTGCTCCCCACTTTCCTGAAAATATTAAATATTTCATTTCCTCGAGTGGGAATCGAACCTACAGCCTGTCGCGTCTACAGTTACACGCTTGTGCCCCTGCGGCACGACTGGCCTCAAGAATTATTTAATAAAAAAAGGTTTTTCTATTTTTATATATCTCCTTTTAATATCCCTTTAAGAGGTTGTAGGCGTTGTAGAGCTGTTCTTATTTTACACCTATTCATGGAAATATTATAACTATTTTTTCTTACTGAGACTTTATAATTTGTTTTTAGATTATAAATATTATAGATACTGTAAACCTAAATTAAAAATAATTTCGTGTATCGTTTTTAAGGAATTATTTTAACTTTCTTCTTCTGGTAACATGACAACGCCCGGCGTTCAGTTCCGCCACCCAACGTGCAATGTGTCGTAAAATTGGGCGGTCCGTGGGGAAACGGACACTCTACTGTTAAAACTAAGTTCTCTTCGCCTACACTGCTATATGCGGGATACAGCGTGAAGAAAAAAAAACATATATCTCTCATCTTAATAGCTTAAGAAATTCTAAATGAGCATCTCCGATAATCATACTATTGTAGAGAACAAAATTGTCTTACATAGTCATCATCATCTTTTTCTACGAAGTTGTAAACTGATAAGCTTCGGTGTTTTACCTGTTTCAACATGAAAAAATATGGGTTGATTGATACAAGGAAAAAAAGGCCGCCCCAGTTACTGTGTGTTCCCATTCTCCATAGAAACAAGGTGATTGATATATAATTTACGTGTGCTTATAAAATAAATATCAAGAATAAAATTCTGAATTTGAGATATTAAATGTTTGGTTTTTTGAGATACTTCAATATTTAATAAATAGCATTCTCTCTTGCCAGACTATAAATCTTAGTAATTATCGTTGGGTAGCGGAAATTTGTAAAAATCTCCCTATAGAGATGCTAACAACATAAACAAATTGTAACAAGCGTATAAATATATCGACATAGCTAGATGAGAACGTACCGCTTAATGGTCAGAGTGCCTGGTCGGTTTCCAAAAGTCGGTTTCGGGTTCGAGTCCCGCTACGTTCAAAATAAGTATTCAAGAGAGAGAAATATAATGGAATCATCTAACAAAAATAACTTTTGTATCTGTATAAAATCGTTTCATACTGAACAATGGAAACTGTAACTTTTTTTTGGTTACGTGACATAATGCACGGACAGACGGACGGACGACACGTCAATTAACATGTACACATTGTTGTACGATTTTGTGCCTTAAAATGATGTAACTAGAGTTTGTTTCAGATAAAAGAAAAAAAAGCCCTGCATTCATTTTTTCCAAACCATCGATAGTTTAAAATGCATTTAGAAGTTTTTGTACGAAATTTCCTTTTATAACAATTCGAGGAGTTAAGTGTTTAAGTTATAAGAATGTCAGTATTGTTATTTGCAGATCAGATTTTGATTTGAGAAAATGATAGTAGTACTTCATAGATATGGATAATCCATATAATTACGGATAGTTTTATTTCTTAAAACAAAATCATATTTACAATGTGAAATAAATCACATTTGTGTTCAGATTTCCACCCATTCGATTTCTACTCGGGGAAATTCAAAGTCGGGTTGAGCTCCGTCTCTCAACACGCGAACCCTTTATAATTCGGCGGTAAATGAAGAAAGGAGTGTCTTAACTATAGGTTCCCTCTGCCTACCCTGCTTTGTGCGGGATACAGCGTGAAACTGATTTAGTGTCACGTACAACCTCTTCTCTCTAAAATGATAATAAAAAAACATGTTATTAACTTTTAATAATTATAACAGTAATTAACGATTATAACCTTTCAAAGTTTTATTATTTAAGTACGCATCATGAGTGTTTTCATCACGTGTTCGTGATAGTAATAAGTATGATATTTTTATATCATATCACAATATATAAATGACAGTCTAGTGTCTTTATATATAAATATAATTTCAAAAATAAATTATAGTTTTACTATAATTTCATTTTCCCCGCATAGCGGAGTACCTAGTGTTAAGTTTTTCACTTTCGACTAAATTTTTAAGACACTGCATGTTGAGTGTCAGAGCTTAACGCCTCGTTTTTTATATTAGACTACGGAAGCCTTCAGAATTCAGCGAAAATTGACGAGACAGTGTCATAACGGGTGTCGCTTAATAAGTAGGATCCCATGTTCCCCTTGCCGATCCGGCTATGTTCGGAGTATATAAAGCAAAGTTAAAAAAAGAAGGATATTTAATTTCCTCGAGACGGAATCGAACTCACAACCAACGCTTGTGCCCCTGCGCCACGACTGGCCTTGTCAATTATGTCGTATTTATGTCAAGTTTTATCAAATTTCAACCAAACTTCAGTGAAATAGACAAAGTACCGACCATACTAAAACAAAAAATGTGACTTTCTCAACAAGATAAGTAATGGGACGTGCCCCAAAACGTTATCTTTTGCTCGGGAGCCGATCGGTTCCTATTGAGTATTGCGTCATAACTAGAGATCGTACGATATCCACGTGTTTCCTGTAAGTGGTAGGGTGTATATGATTTGTAATAATAATAAGATAGTCTTACAATATTAAAAATATAGGTTAAAATTTTATCATGTATAGCAGAGTTGTTTGACAACTGATACTCTTGTCTTCACGTTTTTGATTATTTTTATTATTAATATTTATTTATCAGAGTAATAAATAACTTGACTTTCTATTCTCCTCCAATTTTAAACTGAATCGTGAAAGGCTCTATTATTACTTTTAATACCGTTATCTTTTATACAAACTTCACTTCTTCACTTTTTACAAACAAATTGAACGTAGTATATTGCAATTATGCAATAAAATGATAAAAGAAATCAATGACAAATGATAAGTACAATCACACGTCGAGCATTCGTTTAAAATCAGCATACAACCTACATAGATAAGAAAAATGTTGAACGTTATCTTAAATATTATTACTATTATAAAATATTTCTTGAGATAAGTCCGTTCATAATTTAAATTGGTATAGAGTTTTCAATTTTATTTTATTTCTAAAGACACGTTGAAACACGAAGCGGTGTTTCTTTTACGATGAAAATATTTTATATAAGCCTGACTGTAAAACGAAACGATTGTGGGTTCAATACCCAATCGGAGATATGAATTATTTTTATTTCTTCGCTCTGGTAACTAGAAAAGCGCGACGTTGAGTTCTACCACCCAACACGCAATATCTCAAAAAATGGGCAGTGAGTGCTGAATTCTTGAGGCTTTGCGTGTTGAGTGTATGTTATTAATTAAAACTGGGAATCGAATTCATAAATATCGTATTTAGTAACCACAATGATGTCAAAATACAATTTAAAAAAATTCTAAACCATAGTGGTAATTTTTCGAACTCACAGTCATTAAGGTCAATCAGGCACATGTAAACTATAAAAACGCGATATACATGTCCGTTTAAAAAAGACGTCATTTACGCAGGCGGTATGATAACACTATCACAAGACGTGCGTTAAGATAACAGGAAGAGGCATTGGCATGGGCCAATATAAAAAAAAATCGTTAAGTGATTATTTTATTGTATATACTATAATATATGTGAGCTAGATATTCTAGATCATGTAGGTTGTTTGTATCATGTTTTTTGCTATAATAAATAAAAAAAGTGTAAGAGGTTAGAAAGATTACGAAGTATAGAGAAAATAAGATTAAGAGAAAATAAGAATTATCTTTTCTTTTTTCTAATTTAAAATTTTCAAGTAAAAAAATTAAGAATCTATTTGTCTGAATCTGAATTCTGGAATAATAAGAAAAACTTCTGGAATAATAAATAAAAACTACAACGGAAATAATTTAAACTGCATTATGCAAAAAGTGCATTACGGACAAAAACCTTGGTACGAATTTAACGGATGGCCGCTTTATTTTAATGAAGTTTTTGGCGTTAAATGTTTATTTTTTGGCATTTTATTGTCTTATTGTTGACGATATATGTATTATTGTTGACTTAGAATTATCCTAATTTTAACAATTTAGAAAATACTCACTTGACAAGTTGCAAATATAAACCCTTTTCATTTTTTATAATCTTTAAAAGAAAATAATTCACGAAGTAAATTAAATTTCGACTTACAATTATTTGATGGACAGATTAATATTAATTGACTACAATGACGTCATAAAAGATAAAATTTTCTAATATTTTGTTACTGACGATTATTTTTTTAATCATTTTTAAGAAGAAAGGTTATAAGAGGTTAAAGGCTATCGAAGTACATGTTCATTGTTAAGACTTAGAGATTAGATAGAATGCGGAAAGGAAAAAATCACAAGTGATTGTAAAATTCAAGTGAAATTTATTCTGTTTATTGAGATAATGGCGTTTTCTTTTGATTTCTCATAAAACGTGACGTTGATAAAGTGATTTGTAAAGTAGAATAAAAAAACTATCTTCCTAAAAAAAAGAAAGCAAAACTATGGTTATTCCATATAAAACATCGGCGTGGCTACAAGAAGAACTTTAAAGTGTAGTTAAAGATCAAGTGATCAACTTCTACAAAGTATACAAGCAATTTCTTTTATACAGAATTATACTCTTTTAAGCATTAATTAGAATAAATTATTTTAAGACCACTATATCAAATTATTGAAGTCAACAAACTACGTATCGAACAAAGATCGAGGCATAACATGATAAGATTTTTTATGATGATATTATTATACTTTATCTCTTATTCACTTGTGATAACTTTTAAATTTTGTTTCCGTATTTTCATTATGTGATTATATCAAAGTCAAAACGTTTGAATTTGGCATATGACAAAATTGCAAGACTTATCATTTGCTTTGTTTCTCTACAATGGGCAAAGTGAAATTAACTTAAGTTTACTAAAATACTTTTCGTTATATTTTTTGCTTTAAATAATCACAAATAGGCCGTAAATCTACATGATATACATAAATCGTACGTTAGAACTTTTCTGATGTAAATTAAAAATTCTGAAAATACTTAATATATTTACTAAAAGATATATCGTTTTTATATTTTCCAAATATTAAAAAAAATAATTTAAGTATTTGTTTAATCATCGAAGGCAGACAAGTGGCTTAACATAATCTACTTGTGTTAATCAATCATCAAATATACGTATGTAAGTTACGTGATTATATTATCTAGATTATATTAGAACGTATTAGGCAGACATTTTAAAATTATATGATATTTTGTTTTTTGCATATAAGGAATTGTGGAGTCGTTTTTAGATATGGTAACCGCTAACGACGACGTGACGATTGGTACGATTTTGAACAATGAATAAAAAATAATTTCTCTATTCAATAATTCTCTATACACTGTTACATTATTTTTGAAGTTAAAAATAAATATAGTACTTCTCTATTTTAACGCGTTCTTTGTATATACCATACAAAAACACTTACGTACAAAGGACATTGAAATATCCTTTTTATTTTTTAAAATGTGATTAGACTAGGTTCTCTCACTTCGTATACAATCTATCAACATAATTATTGGTTGAAATATAAAATCTAAAAAAAATCCGAAATTCCAAACACTATGGTTACCCCATTCCATTCATAGATTGGTCGGAATGCGCTCACTTCCCAGAAGTAAACGTCACCGTCCACCCGTAACTGTCATTGTCACATGCTACTTAGTGGTGTCCTTCCTGTCTTAAGGGTATTATGTTGAAATCTTTAATTGTTACAGTCTAGGCTCATAATTAGAAACATTGTTATGATATAGCATTTTGTTATTTTTAGGATTCCCAACCTCAAAAAAAAACCGAACACTGACAGGATCACTTTGTTCCAGGTCTCCAGGTTATCCAGGTCCACGGCCCCTTGGACCTCAAAAAAAAAATTTGATACAATGAAAATAAACGAAAAAAAAAGATATAATTTTTTATATATTTTGAAATTTCCTGTGTAATCTAAACGACATATATGTGCTTTATAACTGGTAGAAAAATAATTACAAATGTATATTTCTAGTTCATTTCATACAGAATCAGTACTCCCGCACTTAAGTTTGTCAAATTTTATAAATCATTTTCCTTTAACCTACAATAATGATATTGGTACAAAAAACTCAGTGGGTGAAGCCGGCTCGCTCTTGACTGCTTTTATGTGTTTAAAATGTTTCAGTTTGAACCATTGATACCTAGTTTATATTATAGCGCATTCAACCGAGCTTACTTCACAGCGTTCTAATATTAAATAAAATATATAAATGAATCTTATAATAATTTAATTTTAACCGTTATAGACGTCGGCTTAGAATTTTCAATGAAATACACAAGTCATGCTCCGAGTCACGTAGATACGTATTCTTTGGAATTTTTCTTATGACGAACTATATGCTGTTAATTGATTGATATATTACTGACTAAAAAAATCCCTAGGCGTATATATTTTTTCAGAAAAATATATTTTTTCTTATCATTGTTACCTAATTTGTACACTATAATATTGAAAATAATTATTTCAATATATCAAGGAACCCGGGTAGTGTTAAGAAACTTTCCAATTTCGGAGCGCAATGGCTCCAGAATAGCGAAATTCAACACTACGCTTTGCCTCGTTATCGAAATCAAAAATTAAATTAAATCAATTTCACGTTGTATCTCTCACACAGCAGGGTAGGCAGAGGGAATCCAGTGTTAAGACACTTCGTTCCCCACTTTTCACTTTTATTTCTATACTTTTTTGATTTCCTCAACACGCGATGCCTCTAGGCATGCCTCTAGGCATTGCGTGTTGAGTGGCGGAACTCAACGCCGCGCTTTGCCTCGACACCAGAGCGAAGAAATAAAAATATAAATGTAAATAAATATTTCTTTTCCCCGAGTGGGGATCGAACCCACAACCAGTCGCGTTTACAGTCACACTTTGTGCCCACGCGCCACGACTGGCCTCGTTCTCAGGAGGAGATTAAATATAATATAAAAATGTAAATATTAAATATTGCATTTTCGCGAATAGGAATCAGTCGCACACGTGTACTCCTGCGCAACGATGATATACTAAATTAATCCGGTTTAACCAGGATTCATAATAATTATTAAATTTTATTTATAATTGAGTGGCAATCTTATCTACAATTATCTAAATATATCTTAATATTTTTTAAGATTATATACCTGTCTATGGTGGAGGTACTAAAACACAGGTAAATTATGGAAGACTTTTAGTCTTGTTTATTTGAGGCCATTTTGACGCAGCGGTGCAGAAACTTGACTGTTTACTTTGTGGTGGTGGGTTTGATTCCCAGTTCGGGGGATGGTTTTTATTCTCGCCCTGGTAAACAAGAAAGCGCAGCGTTTATTTCCGACACTTAAAATACTCTGTTTCCTACTTTTCGTTGAATTATCGTGTCGATTAGAGAAACTCAACGCCGCGCTGTGTCTGCCAGAGCTATAAAATGAGCTAGGAAAAGTCTCTGAGTAGGGATCAAGCCCGTATTTACAGTGACACTTTCCCATAACGGTATCTATATTATTTTTACACAAAATCATCATTATAAATATATGGAAATTCAAATACAAAAACATAATTGATATAAATTATTATAACAGTACATAAATTTCACCGCGGCGGGATGTGATACCTACATATAACTCAATTTGCTGAGGCGCTTGATGTAGATGGTATGTAAGAGGCGTAAATGGAATGGAATGTAAAAAGAAATTAATTATTATAATTTGAAATGTTAGTAGCATTTGGTGTAGTGCACATGTTGGTTATTGCTTCTAATTCTACATGGCCAGTTACAATGAGTTACTTGCTAATTTAAAGATATACCTCGATAAAGCGACTATACCACTTAAAAATATTTTTTTAAATCGGCCCAGAAGTTCATGAGAATAGCAGGTTCAACCAAGCGAGCCTTTTAGTTTTATAGCATTGAGTATCGAGAATTTCTGGGGTCTTTTCGTTTTAATAATGTTGAACGCAGCGTTAAAGTCCGCCTGACACGCTAAATACTATATTCTGTTACTACTACTTCTGTATATTTCACACTCTTTTTAATAATTATAATTTACTAAAAAATCACAATTATTAAAAAATAATATCTTCACGCTGCTGTATATATCAGGATAGGGAGAGGGAGTCTAGTGTTAAGGCATTCCGTTCCCCACGCACTGTCCAATTTTTGAGGCATATACAATGTCTCAAAAATTTTATTGAATAGCGGAACTTAAGGCCGTGCTTTGTCTCTGTCAATCTCAATTACAAATTGCATATTAGTTAATTAAAAGCTTACCTTGAGGCTTTTTAACAGCTTAACACTTAACTGCTTCACAAATTAAAAATAAAGTCTGTTAAGCAAATTGAAACTGAAAGGCCACTGACGAACAAACACATTGTACTAAGCTTGTATGTGTTGATTATTTTCTTTTATATAAAGATGCCTGTGGTTCTCAACAGTTGGACGCAGGTGTAGTAAACATTTTGTATTATATAATATTTTGTTAGTTATTTTCTAAGAATATTTAATTATTAGAAGTTAGTTATTTTTTAAGCAGGCTTAGGTTCTTATATTAAAAAGCAAAATATGAATATTTATTGTTCATTTGTTTATTAAAAAAAAATTACGTTATTTGAGGCGGTCGACACAGTAAGCACAACGTTTGTGGGTACAATTCCCACTGCGGTAACAATATAAAACGCGGCGTCGAGCTCTTTCGTTCGGCTATCAATGTCTCGAAAATTGGGCAGAAAGTGTGTGTCTTCATTTCACACATTCTGCTAGGTTTGCCTACCTTGCTTTATGCAAAACCTAACACCGCGCTTTTATAAAAAAACCTTTAAAACACAATGTATTTTCTAAATTTAAATTTAATCTAATTCTATAGTCGTCATTACTGATTACGATGTGAAATAATATGAAAATTTAAAAAACAGATAGGCACAATTAAAACGTTTTTCGATTTAGAAAAATATTAGAAAGATTGAATTAATATAAATATATACATTTTTATCGAATCGTATCTTTTAAGCATGAATACCTACTAAAGAGAATGAATGAATACCTACTAAAGAGAAATATATAATACATTTTTTCTAAGTTCAATTCATATTAACAAATGCGTAATTTTGAACAAATGACTATTAGTGTAGTAGCTCTGATTGTTAAGCAATATACTTTATTTATATATATTAAAAGAGAAGAGGCTGTTTGCTTTATCTCGCTAATCTCAGGAACTGCAGGTTTGATTTGAAAAAATATTTTATGCTAGATAGCCCATTTATAGGGAAAGGCTATAATGCTATAACATTACATTATGTCGATTAATTCAATGGAACTTACTGTAACTGGGGCCAGAGTTACCTGAAGCACTTAGAATATACCGTGTGTCGTGTCGTAGGCAATCAGGACTGTCTGTATTATAATTATGTTAATTTGTTTATTGAGCTTTATTCTTTTGGACAGGTTTGTATCATAATATATGAATGATTCAATAATAATTTATGAGATTAGTTTTTGTGGCGTAAAGATTAAAGAACATACGTACACCAATTTCCTGATAAAGGCAATTAAGGAATAATTTATTCGATTTTTTCCCTTTTATTAGTAGAATCTATGGCTCGTAATCTGTGAAGCAAAAAAATATTATAGCAAACGGTATTTCCGTTATGGATTAGATAATATAAAAAACATAGAAGAAAGAATCTTAATATAAAAACTACGAATAATATAATACCTAGCCATTAAATGAGAAATAGGTAATAATAGTAATAGGAATTGCCGATTTAGTAATTAAGCCAATAGTAAAAATTAATTATTTATAAATATTTATTAACAGAAGTCACGATATATCAACGAATCGACATAAAAACAAATAGATCATATATACAAAACTAATATAAAATTCACTTTGGCCGCTGAATCTAACAGTACTTTTTCGAATATATTGAAAATAACACCTATAGTTTAGCTTCCTACACATATCAGAGTAACTAAAGGGAAACTGGGAACCTAGTAGGTATTAAGACACTCCGTTCCCATTACGCTACTTCCGGTCCTCACTTTCCGCCTAATTCTCGACGTATTTCGTATTGAATGATGGAACTCAACGTCGCAATGTTCTTGTTACCAGAGCAGAGAAATGAAAATATTAAATATTTTATTCCCTCAAATGGGAATCGGATCCATAACCAACGATTACATACGTACACGCATTTGTACTCTTGTGCCTCTACACCATAGTAAAAAATGAAAATTACAAATAAACTTTGAAAACCTATGGTCTGTAACTAGTTGATCGGATACACGATCAAAAAATTTTTTTTCTTTAAAAATGGAGATCAGTCGTAAAATAAAAAAAAATTAAGTTATTAAGGAAATTTATGATCATTTTTTGTTAATGAAATTTGAACTTTTAGTCAAATTTTTTAAGGCTTACTTTTGTTTTGGCCGTTTCGTTACAATGTTGCTTCAATTTGAGTAGTGGTATCTAGTATGGGCGTTGAAACGAAATAAACCTAGTAATTATGTGAGTGCTGAAATTATTTGTAGTGATGTAGAAATTATATTTCTTATTTTGGTTATATTTCATTGAATTTTTTAAATTTATTTTATGTTTTTTGTGGATTATAGAAGGACCTTAGTATTGAAGCACTTCGTTTTCGTCTACGCAATATTACGTTTTAGATCATACTTATTTTCAATGTAATAGAGAAATTGAAATTTCTACAACTTTAAAGGTTACGTTTGAATTGCTATTTAAATTGACACTGACTTGCTTTGTTTTTTAATGTTTTAAGAAAAATAAACATTTTATAAAGTCTTATACACATACGTACGCTTAACGTAAGCCTCCCTAAATAAATGATATATTTAAATATTTTCCGGTGCAATTAAGCAAACATCTAATTTAAAACATAAGAGAAGAACCTTATTAAATAATTAGATTTTTATATTCTATTCGGTATTGAGAAGTCGTTGAAAACATGTGTTACAATTTAAAAAATATAAAAAAAATATATATTTAAAAAAAAAAGTAAAGGAAATAAAACATACACGTACATCACTACGTTTTGTTGTCATGCAATTATATTAATTTACTCGTGCCTCTATTCCTAACTTCCTTCGCCGTTTTACTCGGAATCTTTAATCTCGACTCGAGATTACTTCAAGTTTTTTAAAATTAATTATCTGTAAACTTCTTAATAATACTTCAGCTATTTTTTATTTATTTATTTATACTGTGGCACTTCAAAAATGTCATTATAGATTCAAACACATAGATATATATTAATTATTAATATAAGTTGTAGCTCGCACCTCCGTTAGCGCGAACTTCAAATTGTAAAATCTCGTTTTTTCCAGTTCTCGTGAGAACTGCTATCTTAAACTTTCCAAGGGACTTTCCAAGACCTATATGTCAATTTTCAACGTTTAAAACACAATCGTTTAGAAACGGATGAGTTTTATTTTGTAATGACATGATAAATATTGTTATATGTAAAAATAAAAATCAAAGTCAGCTTCATGCCGTATCCTGCATATAGCATCATTCCCTCGAGTGAGGATCAAATCTACAATCGCCGCGTTGCAGTTACACCCTTGTGCCCCTGCGCCACGAGGGCGTCTCTTGATATATCTCCAATTGTCACCTAATTCTTGAGGCATTGCACGTTAAGTGGCAGAACTCAACGCCGGGCTTTGCCTCGAATAGACAATGGACATAAATATATTAAATATTTTTTTCTTCCGAGTATGAACTGACAACCATAGCTTTTACAGTTAACCGCTTGTTCCACTAAGGTGTCTCGTCTCAAATGTATGATAAATACGAGAAAATAAATATTTTATATGATCATTCCTAAAGAATATAAAACTAGGTTATCTCCATTAATTTTCATACTCTTTTTATTTCTTTTAACGCAAATAATTGACTTTGATACGTCTTCGTGGCTATTTTATACCTATATTCTATATATTCTCGTCGCGTTCGTGATATTAGTATTAGTAGAGATTGGTTGAAGAAGCAAATCTCAGAGTACGGGTAAGACTGAAAAAATATGCGTTGGACATATCGAAGAAGACTACATCACGCGAATAGTAATTACTTCATTACTCATAGTTTATTACATTTGACCACGCGGATGAATTCACAGGTAAAAAGCATAAGCGTGACGCTGTATCCTGCACTTAGTTAAGTAGGCAGGGGGAACCTGAGAACCTAGTATTAAGACACTCCCTTCCCATTATGACACTTTTATTACCCACTTTCCACCGAATTCTGGAGACATTGAATATTGAGTGGCGGAACTCGACGATTTGCCTCGTTACCAGAACGAGGAAATGAAAATATTATATATTTCTTTTCCTCGACTGGACATCGAACCCACAACCTGACCTATATATTAGTTTATTAACTATAATAATAAACAGATCGTATTATAAAACGTATTCCAAAAAAATCTTTGTGAATAATTAGATACTACTTACTCAAGTCACTAGTAGTAACATATGTAGGTATGTCCTCGACTTTAATGTTTTATATAAATACAGTTCATATAAAGCGGTAACTCTTCACTTATACATCATATTTAATTCACAATTAAAAAAAAACTGTACTTTGTATTGTTAACATTCGTCACATTCAAACTTTTTTCTGTATAACATTTTTAAATATTACGTCACCTCAAAAGAACTGACTAAAGTGACTTATAAAAAAAGCTACTACAAAAAGTATAAGACACCAAAGGATAAAAAATCATACAAAAAAATTGGTAATGTTAAAAAAAATGACAGTATGTCATTTTTTAACGGCCGAGAAAGCGCTAGATGAGTCAAACCGAAAAGAGGATGAGTAAAAAATGCAACAAAAAACGACGGCAGGTGTGTTTCGAAGGACGAGTGCCGATGAAAGTCGTTTCGCGGATTTAACAAGTATTAGGGGTCGGTTTGAGGAAGAAAAATATTTTTGTTAACATTTTGTTTAAAATCGAGATTTCACACATAGGGTACAAGAATTTTGATGTAGCGGGATTCGAATCCGCACCTCTTGTAAACTGTTGACTTAATTAATTATATAAAAATATTTGATGACTAAAAAAATATTGTGGACATTACTTTTTGAAAAGCCTACCACTGTATTATTTATAGTTTTCAACTTTACTTGTCTATCCGGACATAGCGGGGTAGGAAAGCCTAGAGTTCAGATACATTGTCTTTCGCGTATTGAGTGGCGGAGCTTAACGCCTAACTTGTTAAAGCAGGGATTTGAAATAATTTCGACGTGACCAATACTGTTCCACTTCGCCATATGAATTTAATTGAATTAAATATTCTGCAATATTTTTTTTATTAGGTTTTACTATTTTACTACTAATGGGGTTTCTCTTTAGATGTTCCAATTTAATATTTTTATATATCAATGAAAAATGCTTTTGGACTGCTCGACTGTTTTTGGGGCAGGATTTCATTATTTCTTATAATTTTTCTCGACTAATGTGGTTGTGAATGTGTGCTTGTTTTCGAAATTAATTAAAGCTTAGATCCTGCGTAGGTTTTTTAATAGCTTTTTAATAAAAAAACTGGTTACGAAATCGATTTCTAAACTTACAAACTACCCCGATTTAAATATAGACCGACTTTACTAAATTTAATTTCATATTCGCGAGGTGAGGAGCAACAGCGTCTATTGTATGACTAATCAACTTAACAGAAATATCCCATAGATATAATGTTCTTTATCTAAGGACTTAAATATTTTAAATTAAATCAATATCTCTTGAGTTGACTGATTTAAATCTAAAATCTAAGTAATTATCGACGGTTGTGGAATATTAGCAGAGAATTTTTCAAATACACAGGCAACTTCTTGATCAGCGCTAGACAGATCATTGTCATTTTAAGATTTAATTTTGCATTGGATTTTAGATTTAAATTCATAGTTGTTACCTTACTTCTTATGATTTAAAGTTACATAATGATTATTTACAAATATATGTATCGTATTGTTAAGATTATCTAAAACAAACATTAAATGTTAACAAACGCTTGTCAAAATACAATAGTGAAGTAGTAATTAAATCGGATAAGCCGTTTCTGAGATTACCGCGACCAAACGTACGTACGTACGTAAAAATAATTGTTTTTGGTTCTATTACGTTATTACATGCCACCAATAACAATTTTTCTTATATATTTTCCATGTACAGACACCGATCCGTTACGATTTTATTATAAGTTTTAGTATAATTTAGTATAAGTACCTAAAGGTATTGCCGTTTCTCCATCATAAATCCTACGGAACCGAATTCAATTAAAAAACTTATTATTTAATTTTGTATGTGTATCGCAGTACATAATCTTATTATAGTGGTTGCCCAAACGAATTTCAACCCTATGATTAAAAAAATATATACTATTTTCCTCTACAACACACAATATCTACATTCGATTACGAAAAAAGAGCTATGGCAAAAGCATTTCTTCGAGTGCTAATTCATTTTTCACAAACGCAAAGTAAAAAAAAGGTTGTAATGTAATGACGTAAGCTTCAAACTGGCTACGTGACCTTCTACTTGATTATGTATAAGTAAAAATATTGTACGTCTGTGTGTACCTAATTTTTTTATATAAGGAGAGACAGAGAGAGGAATTATTCACTTTTATTTTTTATGCTCTTTTTTCATAATTCATCTATTTTAAATCACAGTGTGAAGGAGTTAGGGTGAAGAGATACATCTCCGATATCAAGACTGGGCATGTATCGAAGTGTTAAATAAATGTGGATAAACCTATTATATCCGGCTTGATAAACTCATCATCTTCGCTCAGGATAATATAGACATATATTGTTCCGAGGCTATTGCAATACAAAAACTTCCTTTTCAATACAGAAGACGGTGAGAAACTTTCTACTACCGGACAGACGGATGCCATCTTAGTCTACCCGTGACCACGTGAAAATCAAAGTTATTTTTATAAGTTTTTATTTAACTTCTCGTGTTAGTTAGCTAGTTAGTATAAATAATATAATCTTTCAATTTCAATTTGAACCACTTCCCAGTGTTCAATTGAGCTGAAATATAGATTACGACTTCAGTTCAGATGACAATGAAATTTCATATACGTAACCAATATGGTCGGTATAACAAAATGGCGGATTACAAACTTTTGCACAACTCACCTAATATGGGTATCAAATGATAGAGCTTGATTTGTAAAATACCATAAATACCTTAGGATATTACTAAAAGCTTATTTTTAAAATAGGTTATTTTAAAATAGATTATGAGGCCAGTCGTGGCGCAGTGGCACAAAGTGTGACTGTAAAACCGACTGGT
>DWAN01000986.1:0-19754 GCA_018230445.1 Heliconius hewitsoni
AGGCGCGGGTTCGAGTCCCGCTACGTTCAAATTTTTATACATTTTCTAAATAAGTTTTTTTTTCCTAAGTGTGGAATAACACTTTAAAAATGTTTAAAAATATCTTGGTATCTTATTGGTTGCTGGTCCTTTATTTGACAAACATATTGTCAATATTTTGCGAAAATTATTCAAAATGCTTAGATTTATATTTAGTACGTACGTACATTTATTTTTTTGTACAGCTCTATATGTTAGATTTTTCTTAGAGTATGCCTCACCTGTCTGTCTGGTTTAACAAATTTATACGGCGATTACCTTACAAATTTAAATAAGACGACGCTCAGAACCTAAACATATAATTATTAAAAAAACGAAGAGGATACAGAGATATTTTTTTTATACAAACTTTTATTCTACATTTTCTAATGTCCAACGTATGTGTAATGTCTAATTAACGTAAAATGTCCAACTTTTAATGTCCGAACTAGATATTTTAGACATTCCTGCTCGAGAAACGTATAATGCCAAAAATCGTTATACACAACAGCTATTTTGGCGATATAGATATATTTCATAGCAATATTAAACAATTTTCACGTACAAATTATTATCAAAATTTACCTGAATTAATAATCTCTTTTGTATAATTTCAAATTTTTTTTACGCCTATTAAGATTAACTTTATGGGCTAATATAATGTAAATATCTACTCGTATGCTATTAGCTTTAAGCTGTAATCATTGTAAGAGGTGTTTGCTTCCCAATATAAAATAAAATAAAAGTTAATTATTTCTTTATTCCTTTGTTAAATGGATATAATTTGTTGTATACTAAATATAGGACATTGTATATGGCCGAGGTAATTGACCACTGGTACAGCAGTTTATAACAAAACGTTTAACTTAGTGTAATATACCCCACAACCCCATTCAAAAATGGACTAACAATTACAAAAAAAATATGTAAAACCAATAGTTTCTAAGATTAGCGCGTTTAACCCAACAAAATGGTCAACTTTGTAATATTAGTAAAGACGAAAATTTTTACTCAATCGTTACATTAGATGAAGTGAAAATATGTGTTGTTTTTATAAAGTACCAATTTCTCAACTAAAATATGAAAAGAATATAAAAATCCTTGACATTTAAGTACATATTTTATAGGTTTGTATTTTAAAACTATTCGAAATCTCCAGTCGTTATATGAGATGGTATCAGATTAACATCGTAATGGCCGATAACGAATACCATAAATATTCATCAATCAATCGATAAAAGTTCAAGAATTTTATACTAATTAGAAAAATTATGTAAAAATATGCGTAGCGCTTAAAACCGTATAACATTATTACATAATTTTTATTTAGGTTTATTGTAAAGTAAAAAAATATTTTTATAATCGCTTGGTTTTTCTCAAAGTAGCCGGTTCAACTCCCGTGCCGATATTTATTTATTGAGACAGTAATGAGAAAAAATAAATGATTGGAACCATCAACTCTATATATGTTATTATAATTAAATTATTTTTATATCATTTTTACCTTTTAAATGAATAATTTATATAATATTAATTATTTTTTTAGCTTTACTGTATCATGCACATAGCAGGGTCTACACACCGTCTAAAACACAGCCTCTAAAAGACCTCCGTTCCCTATTTTCCACGGAAATCACTAGTAATGCATGTTGAGAGGCGGAACTTAACGCCACACTTTGCCAGAAAGAGAAAATAGAAATATTGAATATTTCAATAAAAAAGAATTTAATGTCTACATGTGTTTCCTAGAAATTTTGTACAACATACATACATGAACGGTTCGGCTAAATCCCGTATCTCCTGATGAGCTTTCCTATTACAAAAAAAACTCGGGCAATCATTGATTCAGTAAATGAAGCTTAATTTGAGCTTTATTGTAACTGCATAAGTATTGAAAGTTTACGAAAAAAGGGACAAGAGGCAGGTAGAAAAGTGAATACAAAAGATGCGTTCCTCGCGCCGTACTACGTGTGTTGAGTTACCTATCAAAATATATATAGACTCTATTGTTAAAGCGATAGAGTTTATTTTTAGTTGAGTTTCAATTTTAAAATGGCATAAGCTCCTTAGTTTCGAGTCCTATACTTCGTAGTGGCGGTCAAATTTTTATGTCAGTTTGTGTATTAGGTTAGCTTGTTCTATCGCGTTTTAGTTATGGTGCAGTTAAAGTAGCGTTAAAATTATTAATAATTAGTGTTATAAGTGATATTTCACTTAATTTTGTGTGTAAATAGTGTTTTAGTGTTCCTTCATTGGGTTGCTCAGGTTCGTTGGCCTTGATACGAATGTTTGTAACTTTAAGGTTATGTTTGCGAGTTGTAAGCGAGCTTTTTGTTACTTGAAACTGGTTTTAATGTACTTTATCAAATATTGAACATTACTTGTTATTATTATTTTTGTAATAATGATTTTATATATGAACCTTTAATTCTAGTACTTTATACGTCTTTAAAAAGAAACATTAAAAGCGAGGTTATTTACTATAAGTGATTGTTATTTTCGTTATAAACTTTTATACAATATTAATATTGGAACTTTTCAACTTTTCCAGTTATATTCGATTTTAAAATAATATTTGTTCAATGTAGAGTACTTCGACTTTCACTAAATGAAAACTTCTATTTTGATTGCAAAGTTTTATTCAGAGATTGAATATTTTATTTTAACAAAGATTTCAATTATTTTTTTGTTTAAAGGCATTTATAGTTAAAACTTTTTAATACGACGCTCTACTAATTGTTATATAAATCCGATTTCATATGAATGTATCTACGTACATATGTATTTTATATTCGTAACAACTGAAATTGAATATTTTTTAAATTGTTTACCAAAACTTTGCTTTGTTTGGTTATAGGATTATATTTTATTTAACTTTTATTTATCAAGTTGTTCTATGATGTAGCTTTCGACTTTACTTTTAACTTTACAGTGCTAGTAGAAAGATATGCCTGTCGTTATAGAGTGGATTCTCTAGTTCTGTATCTCGAGATGTAATTTGCTGAAGTCCAGAATTATTTAATATTGTAAAAATCGATAATTTAAAGAGATACTTTTATTTTACACTGAATCCAAACTTTCCACAGTGTTCTAAGATAAAATAGAATGCAGATGTTTCTCAGCTATTCGCAGATTCCCAAGAAGGCAGGAAGGCTTAACGACGAACAAAAATAAGAAGTACAAGTCGAACCTCATTATTGCGCCTCGAGTTCGTTGCACAGAAATAACGAATCTGTTTTTTTTTTTCATTGAAATATATAATGTTCGTGACAAATGAGATATAAATTGTTTAATGTTTTAAATTAAGTAGTGGAAGAATATTTCCATCATTTTCTATTTGGTTTAATTTCTTTACTGACATAAGTTAAAACACTTAGCTGGCTAGGCAGAGGGAGGTTAGTGTTAAGACACTCGCTTCTCAATTTTTTATTCGATTTTCAACATATTGCGTATTGAGTGGAAAAACTCAACGCCCCGATTTATCTTGTTATTATTGAGTGGAAAATAAAGCTAATGTGCCACGACAGCTATTTAATCTTACCTAAATACATTTTTATCTCTTTAGATATTAAACAGTTAGACTCTACTTAATCTATATTTTGTATTAAAATGGGGCCGTGTATGAGTTCCGCCTCTCAACAGGCAATGAACGTGCAAAATGGAGAACCGAGTGTTTGTTCTCAACACTGGGTTCCCTGATTTATTTATTTTTTTGTATTTAAATCTTCTTAGCAATATTGGGTAGAAGAGTATTTTGCAATATATTTTGTAATATACAATAATATCTTCTAAATACAATTACTTTCGGTTTGTAAAACATACTATACATTTCTATTCGTGATTTCACGTACATTTCTTTGCATAAAATCTTTTGTACGTTTAATTATTATGTAAACGGCACAAACTGAATGGAAAGTTCAAAAACATGAAATTTTAAAAATTATGAAGATCGTTTCAAGTAGTTTTGTTCGGAACTTTTCGTGTCATTACAATGAGTAATATTGTTAATAATAAGTAAGTTGAAGTGATATCTTTTACGTATGAAAATGAACATAATACTTATACACTATATTTCAAAGAATAAATGATATATAAAAAATGGTCACATCACAAACTAGACTTGAATAATATACGTGGCTTCAATGAACGATGTAGTAAAAAATTACTTTTGTTCTTTTAATGTTTTTTTTTTAATTTACATCCAGTATTATTGCGGAGTAAGCAAAGAAAATAAAATGATAAATAGAGAATTACTAACGTTGATATTTTTCACTTCTTAAAGCTTAACTTGAGCAAGATACGAATATATAAATCAAATCAAATCAGCTTCACGCTTTTTCCCACACACAGCAAGGTAGGCAGAGGGAACTTAGTGTTAAGACACTCAGTTCCCCACATACTGCCGAATTTCGGAGGCGTGTTGGGTGGCGGAATTCTACGCCGTGCTTTGCCCCGAAACCAGAGCGAAGAAATAGAAATGGAAATATGCAATTAAATAAATATTTCATCTCCTTCGATCATGGGATGCGGGATCGAACCTAAAACCAGTCGATTTTGCAATCACATTTTATGCCTCTGCGCCACGACTAGTCTCTCTAACGAATATACAAATAACGAATACCTTTATATATGATTTATATTAAATAAACCACTTTATAAAATATTTTATTAATTTAAGGTAATTTTACAATTTCTTTATTGTGGTTTTGAAGATTAATAAAAAAAACATTATTTCCAGATGGCATTATCGAGATAACGCTGAATTTGTACATCATGAGCAAGATCTGGAAACGTATGATGGGCAAGCAGGATTCGAGTTGGCGGAGAGTGCGTCTAGTGTTGTGCGTTTTAGTGATATGTGATAGTGTTAGTGCTAAACAAATGAGTGAGACGCTGCAGAGAGCGTTGTCAGCAGTGAGAGGTCCTAGTCCAGGTGCGAAGAAGCTACTCAATATTCCTGAGGATGGAGGTAATTTTTAATTTAGTGTAATTTTGAGTAATTTTTTGCATATTTATTTAAGAACAGTTGTATGTCATCGTGGCCCAGGGACACAGATGTGAAACAGTAACTCGACAGGTGTGGGTTTGATCCCCACTCAAGAGAATAAATTATTATTTATTAATATTTTCATATCTTCCCTCTGATACTAAGGCAAAAACCGGCGTTGCTACTCAACACACAATGTCTTGAAAAATTTGGCGGAAAGTGAGGAACGGAGTATTTTAACACTAGGTTCCCTCTGCCTACTGACTGAAATGAAGTTGACTTTTTTTAAATTGTTTTAGCAGTAGAGAGGCAAAAGTTTAATTGATTAATAAGATTGCTATTGCTATAGAGGACAGAATACTTTATTTACAATCTACAAATTTTATACGTTCGACATAAACGATTATACCAATTATAACTATAATATAAATCTGAAAATAAGGTTAATGTTAAAGTCCCTAATATTTTTTAATTAGTTTCGTATATGCCTATTTCTAAACTAATACAAAAAATTCCTTTGCGTAATACGATTATATAACAACCTTCACTTAGGACACGCAGAAAGGTGTACTTAAACATTAATTGATAAGTACATATGTAGGGATGGCTTTCAATGCCAATTAGTAGTTCTAGTAACAGAATCAAGAAAAAATCTAAAAGCAACAAGCTTTTATTTCTCATTCAAATTCTAGAAACAGATTTCTAAATAAAATATATTTTTTCAGTTTGTTTTTACGCAGTAATGGCTGGATAAGTAAAGACAATTTAGTTAGAAAGACAATCCTGAAACAAGGAATAATAGAAATGAAACCTATATTACCAATATAGTATTTTATAGTATTACCTTCACATGCAATATGTTCTCATATTGCCCTCTCTTCATTACTTAAAAAACTTCCCAAAAAAGGCCAGTTCATCCAATTTTCGTTAGCAACTCAATTTATCTGATCACAACCACCAGAATTCTTGCTGAAACTTCCACTCAGGAACAATGATTGTGAAAAAGGACGACGTTTAATTACTCAAAACTTTGGCTTCCATTATAAAAGATCCCCAACTTTCCCGATTCTGTATCATGCGAAGTTGGTTTTCAACCCCCACGAAGTTAGTCCGAGGGTTCTTATTAATTAACATGGTCCCTTAATTGTTCCCTTCAGGTGCTTTGTCATTCCTTCGATATGGAACACTTTGAAAGAGTTTTTTTGTAATCTTCAAATTTCACTAAAATACTTTATGTTAAAGTTTTAATTGATTTTGAATCATTGGTAGTTAAAGAGCATTTGCTTAGTAGCGTGATGGCAGCCGGTTCACATGACCCGGCTGAAATGTATGTTACTACTGATAGATACTGTTTTATTCTAACTTAAATACCGTTTCTACACTCTTGTCCGTCAACTTAAACAAATAAGCATTTTGTGGGGGAAAATAGAGGGAGCTTGAATGAAAACTCACTCCGACTTCATCAGTTGCAATGTTTAACACTACATAATAATGTTTAAAATAGACACCCTATGCCTGTAAAGGCAATTTTAAATGCTAATGCACCCTCTGTTTGTTTCTATATAGAGACCCCACAAACCTCTATATTCCATTTTGGTTGGTCTTTCAGTTACTATGTTAAAATATTCAGATTGTTATTAGTATTTTGACATTATATTGGCCCAGTTCAGAGCCAGTCTGTAGGTACATGCGACAGCCCAAAGAAATATTTGGCTTCTAGTGAAAAATATTAACTTATTAATATAAATCGATGTTTGTCCTGATAACTATGGATTTTACCAGCAACAGAAAATTCAGAACGAAATAACTTAACACTAAACTCTTCTAATATCGCTTGCAGATAAAAAGAATAGAACATTATTAAAATTGTAGAAATCACCTTAATGTTGGCGAAAATACGGAATAAGTATATAAAGAATTTCTACCGTTACATCATAGAAAAGGACGTAGGGCACGACAGCCAAAACAGTGGCCTTTTTATCGCTAGAGACTGATTGCCCAGAATTAGTCAGCGTATTTTTTCATCTCCCCGGTTTTAGTCCGCAGCGTACCATTAATGTGCATAGATAAAATACGATTGATGTGCTTTTTCGCTTTAGTTGAGGCTTAATGAGTGAAATGGAAGCATTTTCAACATTTATTTTATTAAGGGCTCCGAGGTGGCGTAGTGACGACGCACTCTGTTTTATATATTTTTAGAAATAATTAATATTAGATCATGGACTAAAGTCCAACGTTTGTAATCAAGAAGCAATCATTATTTGGATAATAACAGATCATAGATGTTTTTCACAATGCTTTTATAAGTTTTTTTGTAGAATATCTTTCATTCTAGAAACTAGAAATATAATAAGGATTTAGAAATATATGTTAAATATTTATTTATATTTTAAAGTGTATAAATATATTTTCTTCACTTTAACCATCCTTGATGTACAGCCATATTTAATATTTTAATAGTGTTTGCGAAATAGCCTTAATTTATTGTACAGTATTATTATAAAAAGTTTGTTGGGTTGATCGCTCATCTCAGGAACTTACTGGTTCAAACTTAATTGCTTTTTTAAAACTTTTAGGTGTATTCCGAAATACACTCAGTAAAACATTAAATAAAAGGTAGCGGGCGATGCAGCGGAGCCCAAAACTTCACCATACCAATAAATTTTAAAAAATCTTACTAGTATGGTACTCTAAAAAGTGAAAAGAACCAAAAAAATTCTAAATTAATAATAATAATCAAATAACCACATATAAATTTTCAGTAGGCTAGATCATTTTGAATCAGTGATATCTGCTTAAGTATTTATTAGAATGATGTAAGTAAAGTATAATCTACATGAAATGCCTATTATATTTATTATAGGCGTTAAAATAAATATAATAGTCACATAAAGGTGACTATTATATTTATTTTAACGAATACCAAATAATAGAAAATACATTAACAATAACCCGATAAATTTAAATATAAATTAAATATATTAAAATAGTTCCTATGGCTCAACCTTCAGAGATAAACAACAACATTAAGAAAGCTCATTTTGGGCGCTCTTTTCTGAAAACAACTTCTTTTGTAATTAACATGGCACAATAAATTGCATGTCAAATTCACAGATTTTTATTTTATTAGTATATTTTAAAAACTGAGAAAAAAAGTAGCCTATGTCCATCCCAAGACCCTCAAGTATTTATATGAAATTTTATCACAATCACATCGGTTTGGCCCTGATTGCGACACAGACAGACAGACAGAGTTACTTTCGAATTTATTATATAGATATAGATAGCTTAGGGCCAATTAAAGAGGTCACAAATTCAAATTTAAAATAAAGAATCAATTAAAAAAGTATTAAGCAAACTCATCCACATCATACAAGGTAATACTAAAATGATATCCTATCACGATTTTATCAGACTTCCGTAATACTCAGTTGAAATGAAACTAAATCTGTACCATTAACTCCGTAATGGTGTCACGTACTCTCATCAAAGTTGCCTCGAATCGGCATGCTTGGCGTGAATAGATTGCTTATAACTCGTTCAATTTTCGATTTTATTTTTAAATTTATATAAGCGTTTATAGAATTAGATGACATCGTGTAGGTAATAAGAAAGAATATTGCTAGTGCTACTACGTTTGATGATTGAGATTCATTTTATATTAATGCACATTCTAATGGGCTATGATAGATGGTGAGTTCCGTCATGCGACAGTAAAATTAGGTATGTCAGATAGATTTTGACAGATCATATTATGAATAATTATATTTGTATATAGGCTTTCCTATATACATACATATCTCTACCAATTAGTGGATCTGAAGACGAAGTCTGTGGTCGAATGTGACGTTGAACTCCGCCACTCACTATGCAATGTCTCCCAATTCGCACGGACAGGGCACGACAGAATATTCTCCGCCTAACAAGGAGTTGGGGTATTTGCAGATTTAAGCGTGCAACTGTATGCAAAAAAATATCAACTATACCTTGCAAATATAGACTAACAATATAAATAGCAGCCTACAATTTATCATTACATTATCATTGCATTTAAAAATTATATCCAAGGAATTATTTTAAAGTACAAAGTTTAACAAAAGAACACAACGTACATAAACAATGTATATATCTACCATCTCCGAAAGCATGCCGTAAATATTTATAATATCATTATCTTTATTATCATTTGGCGTGCACATGTCTAATTAGATTTTTAATTATATATTCTATTATTTTCTGGTTCAAGGTTTATAAGTATTACGTACATGCGTTTTTAATTAAAATTAGAGAGAATTAATGATTTAATTTATTGTTATTACCGTAAAAATTTCAAACACTTTTTTAAAAATTACAAAATAGGAAATGCTTACTGTACGTAACACAGTAAACCCATTTCTGCTACTTATAAAATATACAAGGGCACAACCAACCAAAATACAATTTATGCTGAAACCAAATACTTCTAACAGCTGTCGTAACTTGGACGATTTCATTTCCATGAGATTTCTGAAATCTGCATAACTTTAAGACGAATGATACTACTTCACCGGGCTTAAACTACCGTTTTGCATACAAACGAAGGCCATATAATAGCTATTTGAAAGGTTTACATCGCTGTTTTATTCAGCCAGCTCTAATGTTCCGCTAAAGAGTGCCGCAACGTATAATGACACCTTTTTACTAGGTATTGTTGGGCTATTATGGAGTTGTGGGAAGAAAATTTAGATGTAGGATTAATTATGAAGACTTGTGACAAATTACTCTTTTAGTAGAGAATTAAAAACTTTTAAAAGTTGTTGTAATGTATGTAATGTATTCATGACTGTTTAATGATTACTATTATTACATTACTTACATGCTCTGGGGCTGAACCCACTGCCGACTGTTATGTAAACTGATTTCAGTAATGAATATATTATAAACTTAAATTTAATATTATCTGCAACACGCTCTAATTATGGGACGTCTCTAACTTGGAGAGTGGCTGCATTTAAATATTTATTACTAAAAATGAAAAAAGGGTTATAAGCTCTCGGTCTTGACCTGTTAATATAACAAATAGAAAAATACTCTTACGATTTCGAGTGTTACAACCTGAATAGTATTGTTACACAAGTATCTCCATAATCGTGACCGTATTTTGGATATATACAAGAAGTCGCTTAAGAAAACTGTTTTTTTATTTCTTTGAAAATCCATGAAGACTCACTAATGTATTAAATCCACATAAACATATACAATTATAGTTTCATACGTAGGTAGCTTACTTCTTATTTATTTTCCTGGTTTCTAAAACTCGTTGTTAAGCTTTACTACCCAATAAGCAGTTTCTGTTAGGATTGAATTAGCAGAACGGAATATTATTTTTTTATTCGGAGAACGGGGGAATCTTTCACGAGGTTATCTTTATGAAAACAAAACTACTTAGTATGAACTAATGGAACCTTTTAATGCAACTTGAAAATAAAAATTAAAAATACATACGTAAGAGACCGTACAAACTTCCATTTATAATGCTATTGTTAAACTATTTGATTCCTTCCACCGGCTTGGTTGTTTCAATGTATTCGACACGTAGTTAAAATTTGAATAACTCGCAAATAACGCACGACCATGCCCATTGTTTTAACTAAAATTAGTGTTGCCACTAGCAGTTCCAGTGCATTTAGTTTGGTTTCCGTGGAATTCAGTAGAAGTTCGCCTGATGAAATATTTAATACCTGCAAATGCTTCAGAACGTTGTTTTGCGCTTACCGCATAAAATGGCCAACTTTCATTTCCTTTTGCCTAGCCTTTGTTTTCTCTTCAAAGATATTTCGTTAATCCGGATACTGTTTTAGTTTTGTTTAGTTTTTGTTTTGTGGAGTGAATTGTTTACTATCTGTAGTTTTTTGGTTAGAAAGTGTCTGATGCGCGGTGGTTGTATATTTTATTACTAAGTACTCGAAAATATATTTTTTAACAGGATTTTATGGACGAAGAGCATTGTTTTTGCCTAATTAAATATAGAATAGATTAATTCTATCGTGTAACTTAAATGTACCTCTTAAGTAACAACTATTTGGACATAACATGTTGACAGAATTAGTGGTGGCCACTAATATAATTTTATTTTATCGATTGTATTTAAAAGTTATGCAAGAAAACATGCTCTGATATTTTTTAATTTATAAAAAGTAAACATTGTTATATTATACGCAACAACATTCAAAGATGGTTGTTATTCTATTTAAAAAGATTGTCTACTATTTAAAAAGACAACCACTACGGATGGTATTGTTTTTATTATTTCTCCATAACTGCCTATTATACTGCAGCCGGTTTTTATAAAGAAATTAGCTTAATTCGTTGATTTATTTAAAATTTACTGAAAATTGAATTTAAATCGCAGAATACTTAAAGTTGAAATTCCATCAAGAAAATACCATAATGGACTCATAGCTCTTTGAACATAGACTCAATCGCACTCAAACGAATATATTTTTTCATTCAATTTCCTATCGTGGGAACAACAGTAGATAGTAATGTATATTTTGTGAATGTTAAAATAAACTTTATTCCATTAATCTAAAGTTCATTATTAGATAAACTCACCGGTGTTTAGTGTTATACGCGTTTTTTGGGTGCTTTCTTCAATATTGTCTCTACAATTGTTCATTTTTGATGAATGTACGTACATTTGATCGATGGTAGTATAGAGTAGTAGTATAAAGGAGAAGTGGGTCGACTTAATGTGCTAACTCGGCCACTATCATGAATCATACTCGAGGTTAATTTGTTAGCGCCTTCACCGAATTTCTATGTTATCGCAAAATTATTTTATTATATCTATTCTATTTATCGTATTGACGCTGTTATAGTGCAGCTTGAAAGTACCTGTAAAGATGTGGACGTTTTTTAGCTTATAGCGCACATAGCAGAGTAGTTAGGGGAACCTGGGAACCTAGTAATAATCTTTGTGCCCATTCAGACACTTCTATTCTCTACTTTTTGCCTACTGAACTCAACGCTGCCAGGTGGAAATGAAAGTAATACGTTCCTTCGAAAGGCAACTAATAAAAAATTAACCCTCTGCACCATGATATATCTATATATGTTTCCTATGAGGAAATATAATCTACAGCCATTTATTACGCTTAATCAGCGAAATTAATTCACAAAATAAATAAAATAATGCTGTATATAAATTAAATACAAGATATATTAGACTTTCACTTTCACAGACTAGACTTATTTTATTTAGCTAATTAACATTTTCAGCGCCGACATAAATAAGTGAACAAAGTACTTTATGATCGTTGGTTTTCATGGTAGGATATGCAAAAGGCTTAAAGGAACTTAATATTAAGACGCTCATTTCCCCTCTTTCCGCAGAATTCTTGAGACATTGCGCGCTGAGCGTCTAAACTCAACGTCGCCCTTTGCCTCGTTACCATATCGAGGAAATTAAAATATGCATTATTTCGTTTTCCCATCGGATGTGCATTGAACTCACAACCATTGTGTTTGAAGTTAGTTGCACGCTTGTGCTCCTGTGACACGGGGCCTGATCCTGATTTTAGCACTGTATTGTAGAAAATGAACACAAATTGAAATCAAAAATGTAAAATTAGAAGAGAATTTTATGTGTAATATATTTAATATACGGTGTCGTTATGCGGAATAGAGCGTGAAACTGCAAAAACTAATATACTTAATTTTCTGCTTTTTAAATAATTTCACAAACTTAAGGAATTATAAACAAAGACTAACAAAAAAAGTAAAAATATTAACGTACTTTTTATGATTCAGATTGTAGAAAAAACCCTTTCATTAATATTCAAAATTAAAATGATATGTTGTTTAATGATAGTATCGATACCGTTCCCATATTTAAGTGAACGTGAGACAGTAATTAGTAAGGTCATGTTAATGGCGCGTTCTTCAGTTTAATGACTTCCGGTGTTTAGTTGCGGTTGAACGTAACTAACAGAGTGATGGATTCCAGAGCGGTGTTTTAAAGTAAGTCTTACATGGCTACGTGATGTTAAAGAGAAGATATGTTTGATTTTATAATGTAAATTTACAGATATTTAAAAAATAGCTTAAGAAATTAAATGAATATGTTTAAAATTTAGTCGTTGTAGCAATTCTATGTTTGAAATATGCATCAGAATGCAAGTGAAACAAAATATGCATAACATCATTTGATATGTACATCTGGAAAGCAAAGCAAAGTTGACAACGGAGAAACTGGGTGGCACAGAAAGACAGCACTTCACGTCCTGACAGCAATTGATTCTGTATAGGTGTTCGCTGTACATTGTTATCTTTCTTATTTTTAACAACTTATGCCAAAATCCTAATTTCGAGTTTTACCATTAATCACTAGTGATGGAACTCAGAGCGGGAAAATGAGGAAAATGTCAATATTATAATTGTGTTTCTTTTTCCTCAAGGATCTCGGGTTTAAAGTAATCCGGTGTTTTGGAAGGCTTGCGTGGGGACACAGGTCTAACACGTACAGGATTCTTGGTTTTCTCCAACAAAAATGTTTTACTGGAACGCATCAGCTGTCCTGCATCCAGCATCTTTGAGTAAACACAGGCAGTTGCCATGAGATCGTCATAGGATAAGGCGTAGGAACTATGGAAAACATAGAAATCCAAATTGGGACTATGAAACAGAGTTTGGTTATTTTTATGATAATTTAAATATCATAAAAATAACCAAAGAGTATAATAAAAAATAACCATAGGGATCGAACCTACAATCTTCACGTTTAAAGTCAAGCGCCGTCCTACTGCCTTAACGTCCTTAATTATATATATATATATATATATATATATATATATATATATATATATATATATATTTTAGAAGTCACGAATTCAATGCAAATCATGTAGTCTCAACTTAAAAATTCCGTAAACAAACCTACAGGGCAGTTTCTTGACACCTTCAGTTCTCATGTGTTGTGTTTATCATTCATGACTTTGTACCGACATGTCGACGTTGGCGCTCGTCTGTAACAGGCGGCGGAGTGTTTGGGAATGTTTGGCAGGTTTTAAAGTAAACATGTTCGGTTTGATGATTGAATGGATCACTTTTAGAAGTATGTCGAGATCTTAGTTAGTTGTATAAATATAATGTGAATGCTTTTTTCAGGATTACACTTTTGATCTGTATGTTGTGGTTGTGGGCAAAATATTCTCTATTAAAAATTTTATTTTTATTGTACACTGAATGACGCAGAGGTGTAGGGAGGTGTATATAGGTAATAATTTGAATCAATCGTTTCCATGTACTATATTCGCGACCAGACTCATCTAGAGAACCTAAAAATTAGTAATTAATAATAATATAATATAAACTTTCCCTCGGTGAAACATAAACCCATAACCAATTATCAATGGAACCTTAATAACAGATAAAACAATTTGAAAGATATTATTTTATAATGTATTTCAGTTTCTGTATAAAAAAATCCAGTGATAATGAGACACGACCTTTGAAAGTATACGACCTTATAAAAAACGAAACCTGTTAAATAATTTGCAGGCATCGTTAAAGGACGCGATGCCCTCGGGCGAGTCGTTGCCAAACACTCCCTTGTCCTTACAATTTCATAAAGAATTAAAGAACAGAGCTGAACAAAAAATGAAAGTGCTCCAAACATTAGGTACAACTACTTATTTAGTATTTATCTTTCCTAAGTGTGGATTAACACTTTAAAAATGTTTAAAAATATTAGGTACAACTGTCTGAAATTTTAATTGAAGTTTTTTTTATTTAGCATTGAGCATAAAGTGAAATAAAGTAACACATTTGAATTAATAATAAAATATAAGTAAAATGACTATACTTATAACAAGTAGAAAATTACATTAGTTAAACATTCATATCGTGGATTAAATAAATATTCTTACAACCGTTCTTTTCTTTTAAATACTTAAATAAAAATTGATTTTGGAAGACGATAACTATATTCTATGTAACTGAAAAAGTAATATTAATATTTGTGGACAGTTATGGCCGTAGAGCTTATCATTAAGGCTGAAACAAATGTATAACATATGTATTTAAGAGCTTTTAGTCTCAATTTACTATTTTCAACAGATCTGTATTATGTTTTAGGTATAATATGTACGTTCCATAGTGTTTCAAGTTTGTATAATATGTTGGATAATCTATATTATACGTTTTGTGTAAAAATAATATTTGTATAACATAGACATTCAGTTAAATAGTGTAACCTAATCATGAGTTAATGTAGAAAACAAAGTTTCTAATATTTAGGAAAAGTTTGTTTCATCTTAACATAATATTTTTGATTTATTTAAAAATAGTTATATAAAAATAGTTTTTGAGGCCGCCGTTGAGGCAAAAGAGTGCGACTATACATGCGATGTTTGTAAGTTCGATTATTTGGGCGGAAGAACAAGAAAAAATATAAGGAGCTAAAAGAAAATGATTAAATTTAATAGAAATAATTTAATCGGAAACTTTTGAAGCTTTAAAAAACTTCCTATCTCGTCCTAGTTTCATTCCTATACGTTCGGTATGTATTGTTTCACAAAATACGGGTAGGCACTACCTGTGCTAGAACAAACGAGTCAAAGCTAGCGTTTGAAAGGCTGCGTATTGAAATAGAAAATGTTTTTGGGTTACCGTTGCGTTTTGATACACTTAAACGTATTGGATACAAATCCTTTGCTTTTTTAGGTTTTTAATTTTGGTGATGACATTAGAGATTTTATTTCTTTTTCACGCCGTATCCCATTTTTCGCTAAATTCTGCAGGCATTGCGTAGTGTTGAATGGCGGGTCTTAACGTCACGCTTTGTTTGCTTCGAAACCAGAGCGCATATTTAAAATAAAAATATTAAATATTTCATTTCCTCGAGTGGAAATCTAAACCCGCAACCTGTCGCCCTTACAGTCATGTGCCCCTCCCTGATCAAGAGATCATGATGAGTTAAAATTCAAACGGGAAATACTTATTTTCGCAGTTACTTTTCCTTTTATTACTCTAAAATGTAGTGTATAAAAAAAGAACATTTGAAAAATTATCCTTGAGTTTAAAACTACTCCCGAAACATCTTAAGTACCATTTTTTAATTTCAATTAATAAGAGTATTGGTATGTTTAAATAGAAAAATAACAAGTTAGCAGTTTAAAAAGAAGGAAGTGCCCAAAATGACAATACATTGCGATTTAACATAAAGATAGATTTAAATAAGTAATGAATGTAAAAAAAATATTTAACGTGTTCAAACAATTTTATTGCCGATGTTCAAATAGATTTTGAATATGATCAATTATTGAAAAAAAAGTTGTTGAACATATTTTAAATATTAATCCTCCAAGCTACATATAATGGGAATTTTAATAATTAAATTTATTACACAATTTTTTTCTACTACAATATAAAAATATACCTATTATCTTTTAGATACAAAATATTTTTATAACCATTTTATACTGGTTTTCTCAAATCTGTGCGTCGCATAACCCTTACAGCGATGAGTGGCCGTCATTTATCTCATTCAAATTCTACTTTACGGCACCTAATGCGACACTATATCAGTGGAAGGAGAATTTTTCACGATCTCTTGGTTGATGCGGCTGAGTGATCGAAGTGCCTCAGGGCAGTTACTGTATCGTTTGTCTTGTTTCTTAGAAATAAATTTAGTCTATAACTTTTGATATTGATGTAGAAAATTGTTATTTTCCGCTCATATAGAGAGAATCATTGGTATGATAGGTTTTTAAAAATTTTAAAAAGTTGCTTGTAACTTCTTTGGTGCTAAGGACCTATCGGCACATGGATATTTTACCGCGAGTCTTTTTCTTCGAACTTCTGTCACATATTGAATGTTGGGGAACCAACCAACCAACAATTGAACGCGATGCGGTACGATCAGTTTTCGCGCGAATATATTATACAGTCAAGTTTGTATGAGAGTATTCGTACTGTGGAATAAAATTACCGCGTATCGATCAACAACAACGCCGAACCTACTTGTTTTAGTAAATTGAGATTTTTTTATCATTCTGTAATAACCAGAAATCTTTGATCAGAAATCTTTATATTTTATGTAGAAAAAATCTTTCATGGGATCTTTTACACCGCCTTAGTGTTAGATAAATTAAATTTTCATTTCGGTTGCGCATTTAAGACATGCATCTCAAACGAGAACTGAATAAACTATAACTGACAAAATCGTATGAAATTTTATTCGCAGTGCTTACTAGGTGTAATTTCGATAGCGGAATTATTTAGTTTAATGTATTTATCCTTCAATATTAAGTGATATAGAATCTGTTACATTTTATTACAGTTGTATAAATTAAATAATATACTTATTTCAATTAGAGTTGACACTTTTTACCACGCCAAGAAATTAAATTTACCCCACTTTTACTAATTGTATACCACTGTCACTAAACTTAGCAATAATACTTAGCTTACGCAACAACATAATAATATTGGAGCTGGTTTGATGATGGAGCCAGGACTTGAATAGTGGAACTATTCAAAGTTTATTAGTAAATCACTCGGCTAAGGCTCATATCATATAACTTATATTTTTGAGTCGAAAAGTATATTTTTAATTTTTTTTCCCTAATCTAGTTTTTTTCTTTAATCTAATCTAATTGTATCTCTATATTTCTATATACATTTACGTAATTTAGGTAAGAAAAGAATAATGAATGAAATATGCCCTTAGCCCCTTAATTATGGGCACCATTCATCAGCTATCGGTACAGAAATGGCCGAAACGTGTGGAAGGCTGGATAAAGTATGCGATATGTCTACGTCGAAAAGCAATCTGGTCAGTACGATTTGGGTCAACTCTTTTAGCATGATACAATTACCTATTGTATATAACTTATAGTTCTATATTTTTGATATGTAATTTAATTTTAATAATTATATTTTTAACATATATTTGAATGTTCTATGTAGACGGTTTCAATCCAACATAAAATAATATTTGTAGGTTCAATGCGTGTTAAGATTAAACACATACACTTTTATGGCTATGGAAATTTATAAAAAGTAGAAATAGACCAAACTCAAAGGTAAAACTAATAAATGTTCTCTTGGTTCTATAATATGATAATAAATAGGGAATATTTGACTAAAATAATAATACACACAATAAAAAATAGTAAAACAGATAATACAATAGTAATATAATACAATCTAATGATTAAGTACTTTAATTTTAGTACCATTTGTAACTTGAGAACTATGTAATTTGAGTCACTATCAATCAGATTTTCAATAAAACGAAATCGTAAACACAATCTTACGACGTCGCCGATTTCCCTAAAACAAATACTCTAGGAACTTCTATTGAACAATAGGCCAGCAAATGGATTTACTAAGCACCCTCAGGAAATCTTAATGCATTTTCGATTGGCTGCAACTGTTTGTTCGGTCGTATAAAAAATTCTAAATGTATAAGAAAGAAGGAGAGAAATCCATCGGGAATCTATCTGTTGTAATTTATTTTCGTTTGATGTTATTTATTTGTTCCTGATTAGGTTTTTTTTTGTTTTAGTTTATTTAAAATATTATTACAACAATATATACGTTTTTCTCACATAAAGAATGGCAGTCATATGGAACCTAGAGGTCAGATACGCTGTTTCTCACTTTCTGGTTAATTAGAGAAGAATATTTTATATTTGTCAAATATACACAAT
Source organism: Heliconius hewitsoni (assembly GCA_018230445.1). Classification (NCBI taxonomy): domain Eukaryota; kingdom Metazoa; phylum Arthropoda; class Insecta; order Lepidoptera; family Nymphalidae; genus Heliconius; species Heliconius hewitsoni. Next base: position 18,703 of record DWAN01000986.1, read on the forward strand.
GTCAAACATAACATCTACTTTTAAAAAAGAGATTTGTTGTTAGTACATTTTAAGGGATTCAATGAATAAAGTAGGATAATCTACGCTGATGTAATTATTTAACAATCTCATTGGCTTGCATCTATATATATCACCTTAACATACTTGTTATAGAGTATATAATTTAATAGTTTACTAAGATAAATTATCGAATATCACATTCAAAACAATTCGTTTAATTAAATGTTTTAGGTTTTTTTTTACCTTGAAGTATAATTAAGATTGGAATTCAAGTGTTTACTGCTAGCATTATAGTTGAGCAATAAATCCGGCTCGAAGGACCAATAAAGTGATTGTGAGAAAACGAGGGAAATGCAAGCCAGTGCTACAACGAAGACAGAGTTTCGTACAGACTTGGACAGGACTGAAAAAAGTTTGAACTTGGAAATCTCTCTTCTATGCAATTACGAAAGAACTAATTTTAAGTTCTTAATAGCGCTATTCAATGCTATAATTGCAAGATTCGATTCGTACGTTTCTTTAAAAAATTTAACCTTTTTTTTAGGATTTACAAAACTTCAGCTTTAAATGACTATATTTAAAGAATCTTCAAAGAAGTTAGTTGATAATTAACTTATATATGTACACATTAGATTTTTTTGAGGTAAACAATGTGATGATTTTGATATAGGTAAATTATAAAAGATGATATTTTTTAATGTTCAATTTCTAGAAATCTACTATATGGCTGTAAATAACCTCATTTTATGAATCTTGACATCTGTCAAGATTCATAAAATGATCATCTTTCGCGTAAAATGTGTTTTTTTTTACGCGAAACACATTTTACGCGAAAGAAAAAATTTAAAATTACTTAAAAGCAGAATACGTACATATATTGCGTGGTGGATTTTACCACTATCATTTATCTCGGTAAAAGTAAATAAATGGAAACAATATAAAATATATATTATGATACAACTAATAATACATGCCGAACATTGACGTGGTACAATATTTAGCCTCACGCTATATCCCGCACACAGCAGGGTAGGCAGAGGGAACCTAGTGTT
>DWAN01000987.1:0-19744 GCA_018230445.1 Heliconius hewitsoni
TCGCTCTGGTGCCGAGGCAAAGCGCGGCGTTGAGTTCTGCCACTCAACACGCAATACCTCCAAAACTCGGCAGAAAGTGAGGAACGGAGTGTCTTAACACGAGGTTCCCTACGCCTACCCTGCTGTGTGCGGGGGATACAGCGTGTAGCTAATTTAGTCTAATTTGAAGCTTAAAGTTAAGCATTAGCTTTTCTCTGCGTACGTCTTAAACAGAAACCGCGACAGAGACTGACGCGTGTCAAGTTTGTTGAGGACCGGGTGGTTTGATACGTCGTATGGCAACACGTAGCGAGGATTGGATGATATTTTAGGTAGCAGGTAGGTAGTGCTTAGAGGAAGTGTAGGTAAAATAGGCCATCATAAATTAAATATATTTGTTTTAATTTTTTAAATCTACTATAAAGTGAAATAAAATGAACAACTAATTACAACAATGTTTTAAAATAGATGAAAAGTAAGAAGCTGATTATTATAATATAGATAGGTTCTTCATAATTATGAAAAATCGACGGTCCCTAGGTAAAGTATCGAAAGTGAAAAGTGAAATTGTAAATTTATTTTATGGCTGTTACTGATAAGGGCAGTTAAAAAACTCATAAACAACAATTTTTTTGAAACTAATAAAAATCTTATAAAAACCACACTTCGTAGTAGTTCATATAAAAAGAGCAAAGAAAGTGATATAACAGAAATAATATAAAATTAACAGTTAAAAATAGTATTATACAAGTCGTACGTATTTCAACGTTCCTTTTAACACTTGCTAGCAATAAAAGTCATTGTTCCACTCACTTATGTGCGCCAGGTTGCCGACTGTCGAGAGACCTGAAATGAATACGAATCTTTAATTGAGCCAAGTGTTACAAGCTTTTAATATGATTACATTATACATTTCTATTAGCAGTTTATTTTATTTTCTTCTTAATATTTTTTTAGAGCTTCACGCTGTATCCTGCACATAGCAGGGTAGCCAGAGAGTACCTGGATACCTAGTGTTAAGATACTCCGTTTTAATTTAGATGCTTCCGTCTGCGGATTCTCGGCGGCGGAGCAGCGGAAGTAAACGTACCTTACCTCGTTACTGAGGAAATAAAAATATTAAAATATTTCATTCCCTGAGTGGGAATCATACCCACAACAATCGCGTGAGCAGTCGAACGCTTGTGCCCCTGCGTCGCGATGGTCTTGACTATATTAATCTATTACAATTTGACATGTAAAAATAAATACTCATTTAAAATGTATTTTAAAATTTTAAATAACATTGAAACAACAAAATAAACAAACACGAAAAATCCGTTAAAAAGTACTTATATTCGTGACAGTTGCTTGTTTTGCTTGCCTTTTAAAACTTCGCTGTACAACATTAAACGTCACTTTTGGCTTTTGAAAATGCACAATGCACAATTTTCATTATAACATATTTTTGTTTTTATATTTACAAATATGAGGATATCTGTTGGTTTTATACTATGTAACATTATTTAAAGGGTAGCTTAGACCGTATTAGAGTCAAAACGAAGAAAGTTAGAAATCATTTCGTTTACTTATTGAACTTTTTAAGTTAAAAAATACTTGAAAATTATAATTATCAAAATATCTAAGTTTGGATCCTACAATCATATACTTATTAAAATAATATATAACAAATTTAATTAAATAATATTAATAGAATCGCAATGTTAATTTTAACATTTACATAATATATCAATGTTATATGAGCTAATTAAGTTCATATCTGTATATAAAATAAATAACTTAGACATTTCGATCGAGCAAAAAAGTTCAAAAAGTATTGTTTTCAAAACAACAGGGAAAGAATATAATATTTTCCAACGAACTCAAAAGGAACGATAAAATAAGCTACACAAATCAATTTTGACGTGATAATTTATGCCTAGTTGCCTCCCTCCCCGCGTAAGACGCTCGGCAAATCATCCCCTAATCGTCGAAGGAAAGCGATGACAGATGCTTAGTAAATCAAATAATGAATGAACCACGAGTAGCGCATTCTCACCCATGTTAACGAGAAAAGTTGAGCTGATACCAACGCTCGACGTTTCAATCTTTAAGGTTGTGTCGTTAGATACGCGGATTTGAATGATATATTTTGTTTAGTTAGATTCATCATATTTCGATTTAATTATTTTTTTAGAAATTTTATATTTTTTTTAGATATTTTTGTTATTTGTGGGTTACATAGAGAAAATATAAAAAAACAGTTATTTTATTTTTCATTACATCTTATTTAAAGACGCCCGTCCAGGTGTGCGCGCGTGTGTACATTTATATTTGTTTTTCATATTTGATTTTCTTACTGGCTACCTGCGGCTTCACCTGCTCGAACTACATAATTCTTAATTTACTAGTCTGCATTGCTTTCATTTTATGATAATAATATCATTTGAAAATAATATCTATTCTTATTTTGAAAAGTCAAGTTGTAGCCAATTCAGGAAACAATTATTCAAAGCAATTTTATAGAAAATATTTTTTTAAAATGGTATAACTTTTCTATTCATAAACTAATTGAAATAAAACAAACATCAAAATATTAATGGAAGCTTCCTAAAATATAATTGTAAAAACTGCAAATAAATCGGTTCAGCCGTTTCTGAGATCAGCGTGAACAAACGCACAGACAAACAGACTTCCATGTACAGACACCGATCAGTCACGATTTTATTATATGGTAAGTATCCATAGATCACATTCATAACATTAGCAGCTATCGCTTATTGTTGACTGTTAACTGGCAACCTTCCAACTGAATGTTTCGGACATGTTCACTTGTCACTCACACATATTGTACGCGGTAAATGTTAGTGTATATTCACCACCAGCGCCGGTTATAGTGTGTCACTGTAACAATTTAACATTGTTCTGTCATAACTGATTTATATACAACAGTTGGTTCCAGAGAGGAGACTATCCTTTTAATTGGGTCGCGTACGTGTTTATGTAACGTTAGATCAAAAGTTGTTGAGTGGTTGTTATACACAAATAAGCTACTATGTTTAATATCATTCAGTCATCTAATGTTTTAATAGCAGTAAAATATTTAAGCGTAATGCTATTGAGGACGTCATTGGGCTGGGGCAGAAGAGTGGCTGTAAACGCGACAGGGTTGCGGGATCGAGTTCCCATTTGGGGATGTGAAAAATTTAATATTTGATTTTTTTTCTGTATTTTCTTTCTCTCTGAAGTCGTGAATGAATACATTAAATCGCTTCGCTTATAACGCAGTAACGCCACAAATTGGGCCGAGAGCAATGATTGCCGTTCGCTAGTGTCAGCGATTCGGCACTCGTTAGAGAACAATCGCGGCGCCAAATTAAAACCCCTCCGCAGCCAGGGAACGAGGAAATCATTTTGACATTGACGATTTCAAATGGTCCGTCGGATGAGCACGATCTGTAATTACTTTCGTTAAGACGATATTTCGTTATTTTATACAGAATATCTATTGAAATCTGGGTAATTGCAATTATTTTCGAAATAAAATACTTATTACACTTATATTGTAATAAGAGTTTTGTTTTACACTTATATTGTAATAAGAGTTTGGTTTTTAGTTTTATGATACTGTATTATTAGGGTTCCGTATGTTAAAAAGAAAAAATCGGAACACATGTAGGATTATGTCATAGCCCGTCTGTCCAGACCATTTATTCCGAGATTAATAATCCTAAATTTCCAAAATCAATTTATGCATCATTTTTGCTGCAATTTGTATGAAAATCGTCGCGTAATGAAAACCTATAGGGGTACTTCCCGTGAATCTACAGTTATGAAATTTGGCACAACGTGAAAAATTGCAATATAAATTAAGAAGAGGCAGATTAGAGCAGGTATTTAGAAAAAAATAAACTACAAATACTTATTTATAGATTATTTCATGAAATAAATAAGTGTTTTAGAGTTACGCACCTTTTATGGTAAAAAGGAACTTTTATAATATAATTTTGTTGTCCGTCCTTCTGTCTTTCTGTCTGCCTATCTATCAAGAGCCTGTATCTCAGGAACGCTTGGAGATGTCGAATTAAAATTCATATTATATACTCAAATCTATGGTACCTAGATTTCCGGAAAAATCGTATTTGTAATTTACTTAAAAAAAAGATATGGCCGTTTATATCGTAGAAAACTTGTATTTTGAACACTATAAAGGGAATCAAAATTAATGGGATACTTCCGGTTGACCTAGAATTACGAAATTTGGTAGCTAGCATCTACAGGTAGTGCTAGTTCAGGAAAAAGTCAAAAAACTATACATTTGTGGTTAAATCCTTAAATATAATAGCCTTAAAAGGGGGACAAAATTTGATATTAAAGCCACTAGTTCAAGTGAGGTATCAAATGAAAGGGTTCTGATATGATGATGATCCTGTTCATATGAATGAAAGGGCTACGCTTAGCTCTAGACCTCCAATTTTTGTACGGAGCCCTCGGTGGGCGAGGTTGTCCTCTTTTTTTTTTATTTTCCTCTTACAGATTTAGATAAAAATTTATATGATAAGTAGTGAAGTATCTTTTCAAATGGCTTTGGTGTATTATTTTATAAATTTTATACATTTTTAATATATTATAAAAAAATAAAGTTTATAAAAGTAACTTGATATACTTTAAGGTCAGTTGCAGGGGCACAACGGTAATGGGTTAAATTTTTACTAGAGGATTTTTTTTTATTTTCTTCGCTCCGGTGTCGGGGAAAAGGGTGTTGAGTTTCACTGCTCCTTACACAATGCGTACAGAATTCGACGAAAAATGGTGAGCAGAGTGTCTTAACACTATGCTTCCTCTGCCTACCATGTTGTGTGCGGAATACAGCGAGAAGTAAAAAAATTTCTATTATATTTACTATATAATATTATATTTCGAAGAAAACTGTATACTACAGAATATTAATATTATTTCACTCGAGTTTTCCTATTAGTATCGCAAGTTTCATTAAGAAATTATAAAATGTCGAAACTACACCGTTATCTTATTAAAAGTGTAGCAGCTAAGTGACTTTTATCCTTTAAAGTTGGTGCAAAAATAACTGTCGTTTATAGAATAATTTAAAATCACATAAAATATTTAATTCACGCTCAAAGTATAAAGTTCTTTGTATTTTATATTCTTTTGTTTGAATTTCAAAATACTACAACAATTATGTAAATTATCTCTATACATGCATATGTTCATACGTAAGGCTTTATAGCCCTCATATAAAATGGTTGTGGGTTTAATCTCGTGTGTGTTTTATTTTTAAATAGTTTTTTATTATTTTTTACGTTTATGTAATGGAAGAAAAATAGGAATTATATTAGTATCCTGTAATCAGAAGATACGTAAGGAGAAAAAAATCTAAGTGCGATCGAAAATCAAGTGCGATGGAAGTTAATAAACTTTAGTAAGTAAATTTTTGTTTCAAATTTTTATTTCATTTTTACTTTAAACTAGGTTATCGCAGGAGAGATTTTATGATTATATTCACTTTTACGCTCGTACTAGCAAGATAAAGCATAAACTTGGACGTAATTTCAAAAGAACAACAACGTGGACTAGTCTTACAGAAATAAAATATAAATAAGGAAAGGAATTATTGTAGATTAAATTTGAACCCACTACCAACTCGTTTCGTCTCAAGTGCCAAACAACGGCTCACATTTTAATAAAATTATACTGAATCATTACTTTCCAGCTGACAATTTCATTTGAAGCAAATGACAAAATGTATTCAAAGTGTCTAGATTCTAGACCCTTGGCCATTAATATTCATTATGATGAGATAAGTTCAGTCAGTGGTTTGCTCCTTTATTTTTATAATAAACAAGAATGAAAATAATAAGAATATTCATTTTATTTTTAAATGAAAAATATTTTATCAGTATTAATTTTTTATTGTATAGTGTATATAGAAAATTAAAATTTTAAGTGGAGTAACCCACCACTGGTCCCTGGTGCGGTGTCGTTTCTTCATGCACAAATCCACATCCACAGCTAGATATAGACATTACAGTTACGCAAAAAAACTATAACAAAGTCATGTTTCAAAAAAACTAACACTCAAAATTAAAACAAAACCACTTCGCAGGCAGGTACAGATGATCAAAAGTAAAACACCAGCATAACTACAGCACCACACGCGGAGCACACGCTCCGACGGTCGTGGTGTGCCCGCCGTAATTACAACGATTGTTCACATTCAGACAGGCACTCGTCAAAGTAAAGAGAGATTGTTGCGGAGGCTTTTGAACAAATAGCAGTCGGGTATAATGGGTTAGCCCCAGCTACGAGTCAACATTCGATGGTGTCTGAAAAACTGCGCAAGCCCTTGCTTAATGTTTCTTTTTGTTTTTTTTTTTTGGTTTTTGTAGGAAGAAATGAACTTTTTTCATTGCAACTACTCAAGTGAAATGATATACGCATCTTTTACGTTCTGTAGAGATAATATACGGCACTTATTTAGAAAACCGACCTGGTCGGTTTCCAGCAGGAGCGGGTTCGAGTACCGCTCAAATTTTACGTTCAAATTTTTATACGCTTTATAAATAAGTATTTTTCTTTCCTAATTGTAGAATAACACTTCAAAAAAAATTTTTAAAATATACACGACACTTTTTTCTTTAGTTATCTTAATAAATCGATGTGTTTTATTTTCAGAAAAAAGAATATATGTAATAAATATTCTTTCTAAATAAAAAGCATAATGATAACGTTCGTTTAATTATGTAGCGATAATGTTAAAGGATGACATATTTAATATCTGGAAATCTTACTAATAAGAATTAATTTGACTTCATCACCAGTTGCCGGGTGATCGCCGACTTTGATGACGCGGTGGTTGTAGGTTCTATCCATTACTTTATTTACATTATAAGTGTCATTATATTTAATTTATTTTTAATTGTTCTTTAAAAGATAAAGCACCGAGCTTTATCTTTCATCGTTTTATTGAATAAGACACATTATTGACATGCAAACGTGAGTTTTGAGCAACGAAATGATATATTTCTCCGAGTTGGGATCGATTTCTAAGCCTAATTATTGGATTCAAATACTAATGTAAGAAGGATATTCATATTTATATTAAGTTCCCTAACAGGAATCATGAAGTGACGTCTATAAACAGTCAATACTCTTTGCATATCTCACATAATAGAAGTACTAAATAATAAAAAAAATTGCAAAAAAAAATCCAAAATGTGCTTTTAATATTCTGCACCTATTTTATCATAAAGTTGGTAATGCCTGTCTTCTTTTTGAGTGGAGACGATAAGAGGATTAAAAACCCGATGAGGGGAACCATTCACTTTGCGGGTGCACTATGTGAGAATAAATTATGTATATTGTATAATGTAAATGTCTGAATGTACTATTATTGTTTTAAATTGAAAATCATAAGATTAAGTCCATCGATATTAGACGGGCACTAATAACTTTAACTATTGAAAACTTTTGTTGAATGTTAAAAGGACAATTTGTAATGATTTTTAAATAAGGAAATACAGGATATCTCCGGATAGAAGAGGTTTTTTGGCTTAACGCTGTTTCCCTCATACAGCACGGTTGGCAGAGGAAATCTAGTGTTAAGACACTCCGTTTTCCATTTTCCGCCGAGTTCTGGAGATATTGCGCGTTGAGTGGCGGGACTCAACGCCGCGTTTTGCCCCGACACCAGTTTACATTCACACACTTGTGCCCCTACGCCACGACTTACCTGAGACCGTAGAACAGTAATTACCAACATTATTTTAATTCATCTATACATAATATAATTTCAAGAAGTTTTAATTTTAAAAGATCAAAGTATGATACTGTCTAGATACTAATTGGCATGTCATGTCAATATCAGAAGATTATAGGTTTGTGAGTGAGACTTTCTTAAATGAAAAAATTCTGGCAATTTCCATTAAATATCATAGGTTTATAAACGGTAAATGTGTTTTTAATCTTTTTTGATTATCTTATATTATTACTAACTAACCGTGAGGCTAGACGTGGCGCAGGTGTACAAAGTGTGATTGTAAATTCGACTAGTTGCGGGTTCGATCCCCACTCGAGGAAATGAATTATTTATTTTTATAGTATTGAGGGAACCTGGGAACTTAGTCCTAAGATACTTCTGATTCCCATTTTTATCAAATTAATTACATAAAGGCATTAATTACGAGTAACTTTGTAGTAAGTTGAGCACAGCATTTAAATTCAATTCAAAAGAAATTATAAACATTGGATACTTTCTTTAATACGTAAAATGAAGATTACGATTTTTTTATTATTTGTATGAATTAAAAATCGCTGATTATTTATAAATTACTTACTTTCAAAACCAGGAAAAATATTTACTTTTAATTTGCACGAATGCGAAATATCTAAAAAAATGTAAAAATATATTATGTTTCGAAACAAAAAAAGTCACGGTACCACTCACTTTATAGTTAAAAAATTCACACAAGAATTTCGGTCCAAAAACAAAATATTAAAAAAAATCTAGAATCGAAAGACTACATAAATGTAAAGAAACACACAACACAAAAATTAAAATAAAACTGGAATATTTGTCACATCTCTCTAGCTATTTATATCACTGACTGACGTTTGACTGACAATTTGTCAATATTAAAATATTTTTAATTTACATACATTATTATATTAGTGTATGTATGGAGGTCTGTTTATTAAGTTTTAATTTCTTGTATCTATTTATACTCTTTGATTGAATTAAAAGAGGATGCTGGGGCACCCCATCTCATTGTAAGCATGACGAATGTGGGTTCAATTCTCACTTAAGGAAAAGAGTTGTTTTCTTTTTTACATTCTGTTGATAACATAGTTTCACAATACATATTATATGTATGTATTCTGTATTAATTATTGCCAAAATTTTGTATATCTGTGAAACTGAAAATTATGAAAAAAAGTATTATATTATATATTTAAAATGTTTTTTTACTATCAGTTTCTAGCTTTTAAACCTATATGCCGGAAAACATATCTATATGAAACTAAAAATATTTATTCTCTCATTAAATTAGAAAGTACTCGTTGATGTGTCATGTATATTTTTACTAAGAATTGAAATACCGGTATTTCCACCCCTTCGTGTGTAACCATAGGCTTTTCGTGGAAATTAAAGTCTAAGAAATTATAGAAGAAACTGTATTCATAAAGCAAAAGTCGTTAGTTCATAATTTAAACTTAAAAGAGATTGTACAATGTATTATAAACAGAAAAACCTGCATCACCTTTTTTAGCATATCGGGATATGCAAAGTAAACCTAGACAAGAGGCACTTTGCTCTATATTTTTCAGAACAGTGTGTCTGAGAATAAAAAATAGACATTCGTCTCACCTCGCTAAGATGGTCTCACTGTTGTATATGAATTATATTAATGCCATATTTACCAAATGTAATACATAACTTAATATTATAGCTTACGGCGTGTACGTAAATATTATAACTTACGGCGTTAATTTTTATAAAGTAAATGAGCTTCACGCTGTATCCCGCAAACAGCAGGGTAGGCAGAGGGAACATAGTGTTAAGACACTACGTTCCCCACTTTTTGCCGAATTCTGGAGGCATTGTATGTTCATTGGCGAAGCTATCAGTCACTTTTACAGTCAAACCTTGTGCCCCTGCGCCACTCGCCTGAGTTAATTCCTATACGTTTAAAATATATAAAAATCCTGCTCAGTCCCATAACATAATATCCAACTATAGTTATAATTCTAAGCAAACAAAATATAGTGATTTTACTAGTATAATTGCGCAGTTAAATTATCCTTAGTCAATTGTAAGAATTGACTAAAGATTTATAAAAAAACAACATATTTTAAAATACCCCCAAAGACCTTACTGAGAGAATCAACTAATAAAAATGCAAAAACGTCTCACGAAGTTTGTAATCATATTTTATCAAAGTCGTATCGGGTTTAACATTGTGCTATCTGACCTGATTGCAGCAAATTGTTCATGAATAAGTAATATACAGGCACTTGAAGTAAAGGTTAGAAAGGTTGATCAATATCATTTGTAAATGTATGTATTTCTTATAAAATTAAATTTTAATTTACAAAACCTAAGTTTTCATTGGATCATTTTTAATATTGCCGCAATGAAGAGATAGAATGACAAAAAAGATTATTTATGATGGAAAAGTGAGTGACTCGGTTGACCTTTGAAAGCATAATATCAAAGATACTGAAGGAAGGTCACGTAAAAAGCATGAGGACCCCCCGAAGTGCATGTATGAAGAGTTTGATGAGAGTAGACGAGGCGAAAGAGGTATGTAGAAACCGTAGTATTTGGCGCTCCGTTCTCTCTGACTACCACGCTGGGGATAAAGCGTGAAATTAAGTTATAATATTTTTAATATTATTATTTTTTATTTACCCAACCAGAGGCGTACTGCGATCTGCATGTTTAAAACACTTTTTAGAAATTAAAAAGATTCGGATAGTTAAGGTCCAACTCGTGAAAATAAATATTTTAGTTATATTGGTTTGATAAAATATGGATTCAGCTTTTATTACGCAATATTAAATTGTTGGATGTTGAAAATCGATTTAAAAACAAACAAAAAATCCAAAGTAAAATATTGCTATCATTGATCTTAGCCTCAAATTTGTACCTTGTTAAATCACTCCACGATTTTAATACACTTTCTAAGATTGAAACGAAAAAATATTAGCTTTCCATCGATATAGCTCGTGGGACGTGACCGAAATTTTAACTATCCGTCCTAAAAGAAAATCGGTTATCATTGGATTTTTTCTTTAAATAATTATAGATTAAATACAAGATCAAATCTTTATCATATTAAGTAGAACATCATCTGTTTTCTTTTTTTAGTTTCATACAACGTTAATAAATAGCAAAAGTTTTTACGATTTGACGTGTATTACCAGGATAGCGAACCAATGGATATTTATAGATATTAAAATAATATATTATATGTATTATACGTTAAATAAAATAAGTATTCATTTTATGGTTTTTTTAATAAACACAAAACGTTTTTGTTCATATAAAAGTGAAAATGTTAAGTAAGTAAACTTATCGTATCGTAGTACCTAAGCACCGGCTAAATTCCGTCAACAATAATAAATGGGGGAAACGTCAATACTCGTTTATATAAAGTACGGCTTACACTGTGGAAAAAAGCTTATGTTTTATTAAGCATAGTCGTATTATATGCAAATATTGTACAGGTTCCATAAAAAAAAGAAAACGTCCCATTTTTGGTAAAAAAATCAATGTTTTTGTTAAAATATAGCTAAAAATGTTAAACTATTATACTAAATATAGTAAAATTTGTAGCTCTGCCCTCCATCCCCCGCCGTTCCGCACATGGTGTACTGGGTGGCGGTTCCCAACGCCGCTCTCGTCTCCACTCTATCGAGGTGCACGTGGTGGAGGTGCATATGTATCTGCTGCTTTAATACCTACATACATAGGTATATACATAAGAAAATCTGAGAGTAAATCATAAAGATGTTGTGTTTCCAGTTCATTATAGATCAAACATGCATCATATAAATGTGCAATTTAAAACCTTTGATGTTGTACTGCTTAAACGAAGAGATAAACATTGTATTGGGGAGGGTGCGTTATAAAATGTAGCAAAATGAACCAATTAGGCTTTTATAAAATATATTACTAAAATACCGTGACGCAGGATTACGAGCGTGTAAATTAAACGCAAGGGTCGTAGGTTCGAATCCCAATTAGGGGAGTGAAATATTTCGTATTCCAATTATCTGCCAAGTAATATTCACCATAAAATGTCCAACTTTTAATACCCGATCTAGACACCTTCTACACCCCAGCTAGAAAAACCATTTATGGTAAAAATTGTTTTTTACTAAGAAGAGTATACACGCTAATTTAGTGACATAAATCGCACTTTCAGACCCCGGTTCGGATGTATAATAAGATAAACATTTATCACACCACCATTCAGTACAAGTGTTGTACTGGACCCAATGGTCCGCAATAGGCTTTTTATATTCTTACTTACTTTACAGCTAGAAAACTAGGACATATCCATATTTTTTTCTTATTTCTGGCGGACTTTTTGGCTTTCGTGGTTTTTTTTTTATATTTTGTAGAATTTCTGAGCAGTTTTATTCTTAGGAGAGTACGCACGCACAATCTTGTGGAATGATAGTATATTACTATCGCTAAGTTTCACATGAATATTTTAAAATGTATATTAAAAATAAAACAACTATAAAACAAATAAAAAAGACATCGAATATGATATAATTACAGAACTAATGTTGTAAAGAAAACCTCTACAGTGTATAATAGTCTTAACCTCCCCCTTTTATCGGTCAATACATTTTGTGTCCGTACTGTATCCAAGTAACTGGTCGCGGCTTCATCAACAAATACCTGTCTGATATCGATCTTCACCTTAACGATTACGATACCTTTATAATGTACGACATGGAAATTCAATTTTTATTCTAGTTTTCATGCAATTGTGGTTTAAAAGTACTAGCAATTTTTTTTGTTTTGAGAGAACCTAGTGTTATGACTCTACCTTCTCCAATTTCTGTATAATTTTGAGACAATTCATAGAGTTGCAATTCCCATGCTTTGTTTTACCAAAAAGGGAAATGATAATAACTTGAAAATATAATCATTTCTCCCAGTGGGGATTAAACCGATCTTGTTTATAATTATAAACAATTATCATTATAGCTTCACGCTGTATTCCGCACACAGCAAGGTGGGCAGAAGGAACCTGGTGTTAAGACACTTCGTTCGCGACTTTCCACTTACTTCTGAAGGCATTGCCTGTAGAGTGGCGGAACTAAACGCCACTAAAAAATTAAAAAAATGATTTAATTTTTTAACCATAGCTATGAAGATATCAGTAAAATAAAATTGAAGCTGATAATATTCTGCTTATAGAATTACAATATCGCTAATTTATTATTAATAATATTTATAATATTTTTAAGTTTAAGTAATAATATTTCTTTAATCGCTAATTACGACTATTAACAAATATCTACAACTAACAAATATTTATTCTAATTATCAAGTTGAAGAGTGAGTTTCATTGATCAACAAAGTTGAATTAATGGACTTCGTCCAACTTGGTGCACATCGACCTTTATGCTTCGTAAATTAAGGAAATGATCATTCAATTGCGTAATCTCCCGGAGAGTCCATAAGACGGTAGCATCGATTAAAAACCTCAACAATTCGGCAAAAAGTGAGATACAGATTATCTGATCACTAGATTCAAGCAACAAGTGCAAGCAGTTGTGGCGAAAAAAAAAATGAACACACAATACAATTAACAATACATACAATTTAATTTTAATTCTAAAGAAGCTTATAAAATATTATCGTCTAAAAGTGCCTGAACATCTAAACGGAACTAAAAATTCCCGTCTATTGAATAAGTAATGGACTTATGGGTTTTGTCGTACATATTCGAAAAGAAAGTTTTATAAAGCTTTATGGAGCTTTTCAATTGTATAATGATTATTATTTAAAGAATGATTACGTTTAAGAAGATAATAAATAATAATTTAAGACTATTTATTTAGTTCTTTTTTTATTTAAACATCAAAAAATTTAAAGAATATTGTGGTGAAATTTGTGAATGTGAAGAAAGCCACAGAGTATTTCCCATTGACAATTGTTTTTTCCCATTTTGATATGAAATTTGGCAAGAAATTCAAACTTACCGTTTAAACAAAAAATCCAAAACCTTAAAATTTATATTTATATACAAAAGCCAGTCGTAGCGCACGGACACAAAGTGACTGTAAACGCGGCTGGTTGTGGGTTCGAACCCCATTCGAGATAGTGAAATATTTATTTTTATCTTTTCGCTGTGGTGTCAAGGTAAAGAGGCTGCGCCATTCCGCAACTCGATACGCAATACCTCCAGAATTTCGGCGGAAAGTAGGGAACGATGGGGCTAACCACTAGGTTCCCTCTGCTTACCCTGCTTTGTGCGGGATACAGCGTGAAGCTAATTTTTTAAAATATTTATAGCAATACTACAGAAATATCCATAACAAACTTATATGTTAATCTCATACAAAATGAGTTGCATACATCCTTAAAAATCAATGTTGTCAATTTTGTTAAGTTGTACTACCAGACAGAAGCACAAGTGTAATCGATCTCCGAGACGGAATCGAAGCTACAACAATATATTACGTAGTTTACAAAATATATTTTTTATATATGGAACTTTATTTTTAGAAAAAAAGAGAAATACTGAAATATTGTAATAAAAACACCCATATTTTCTGTTGTTTTTAGGGTTGCGTACCTCAAAAGGTAAAGAACTCTTATATTTTATAAGACTTTGATGTTCGTCTGTTCGTCTGTCCAGAATATTTATCTCGAGATTGCGTTGTGATTATCAGACAGGTATAAATCTGAAATTAATATCAAACATTCAAATCAGGAGTTCCTTGGAGCAAAGAAGTATTATTACATATAGTATTTATATTTTTTACTATTATAAACTTATAATTGAAGTTTTTCATTCAAAAAGCAAATTGCAATGAATACATTCGCCTCCAAAACTTTTATAAGTTGCACTTTCCATTGAAATAAGTACGGAGCCCTCGATGCGAGTCCACCATCCACTGGATCGGTTTTTGTTTCATATAACTAAGTAAAGTGAAAAACTAATTTCACGTAATAACAGTTTGAAGCGTAATTCGGTTTAAAAGCTAATAAAATAAATATTAAACCTGTGCTGAGATAAATTCTACTTTATCGGTTTATTTGTTGTAAACAGTCTGGATGGAATATTTAAATGGCTGTTTCGTTGAACGAAATGACTTTTAAGCTATAAACTAAAAAGGTTTTGTGATCAAAAACCGCATTAAATAGTAAAATGTGATTTAGAGAGTGAAAAGGTAATAAGTATAGAAAGATCTATAAAACTTTTATATTTTTTCTAGTTATACATTAAAAAATAAATATCTTACTGTACGCAATGTTTTATTATTTTATTAATAATATAAATGTAATAAGCACATAGCACATGTGTTTAATGTGCTTAACTAGAAAGTTCTCTATACCACATCATACAGATTAAAAATCTGATTTACAAAAAACGCTAGGCTTAGAAATAGATTTTAACTTATATTGTTATACTAGCGACCCGCTCGCACTACTATATAATTACTTATTACATCAAAAACATAAATGTAAAATGAGAGCCCAGTTAAATGTTAGGTAATGCGTGGTTTTCGACTTAAGAGATCTATATTGGTGTCAAGTTGTTTGTTCATTTTTGATAAAATTCAAGCTCTCAATTTTATTCGACATTTTTACTTATAATAAAATCGTTACGGATTAATGTCTGTAGATGGAAAATATATAAAGAGAAATATTATTGGGAACCTATATTAATGTAATAGAACACAAAACAATGTTTTTTGTCTGGCTGTCTGTTTGTCTGTCCGTCTTCCCGTCTGTCCATCTGTCCGTCCGTGCGTATGACTGTATGTGTGTTCCGTCCGTCCGTCTGTATGTCGCAATTTCTTATATAGACTTTTGTGGATTATTATATAATCTATTTATATTTGACCCGGAATTTGTGGGATCGGAATTTATGTGGAAAAACGACATTTGCAGTGTTGTTATGATTTATCTAGAAAAATAGCTAAAGCTAGCTAGCTAGCTAGAGAAGTTGCTAAATAATTTTCTATTAAATACGACAATTTTTGGAAGCAACATCGAATAAATTTTTAAAACACTTAAATTATGAATAATTTAACGCATAACAGTATAAAAAACTAAACAAAAAAATAATTAATCCATTTTTAGGGTTCTGTACTTCATAAGGAGAAAAACGAAACCTTTATAGGATCACTTTGTTGTCCGCCTGGTCCATCTGACAAGACCATTTTACTAGAGATCGCGTTGAGGTATTCGTCTGAAATTATTATCTGAAACTTTTATATTTATGTTTACAGTTCCTTGGAGCACGCACATTAATTAAGCTTTTAATACAACGCAGTCAAAAGATATGAGCATTCATGTATTGTTTTCTTGTGCTTTGCATACAAATGAACAATGAAATTTAGGACAAGAGAAGAAGAAGTAAGTTACAAACTTATATTTGTAGTTCATTTCATACAAAATAATCGAAATCTCTAAGATATTTCCCAATTAAAATCCAGAAAATTGGTACAGAACTCTTGGTGAGTAAGTCCAACTCGAGCTTGGTCGGGTTTTTTTTAAATATACTTTCGTATATTTCAAACAAGCTTAGCCGCACGGGGACCTCTAGCACATTAATTAATATCCCCAATAGATTTTCTCGTATATTGTCCATGTACATACAGCGATGACTTACAGTTTTATTATATTTCTTTAAGATAACTTTAAGACGCATTTAAGAAATGACAATGTTAAATATATGTACATATATTATTATATATATTTAAGATTCTCATTTTTTAAGAATGCCTCTAAAGTTAGTTTGCCCATTTCTCAATAAAATTGTAACTGATCGCTGGACAATGTACATGAAAGATATATGAGAAAGTCTTTTATCGGATGCGGGTATCGTTGTAATAGGTTTCACCGATTAATTTTGGCAAATTCCAAATTTTTTATAGTGCATCTTTTGAAAACTACTTTCTAATAAATAATTTGTAAATTTTCTATTATAAGAATACGCGATGTCTGTATCAAATAATTAATATTTAAACTAAATTAGATAGGCCATTGCACTTCTCCGACACAAATAATTGCATCGTAAGTGAATGAATCTTATTTTAGTATGCAATTCCAATGAATGATTGTAAGGAAGCGTCTAAAATTGGATTATGAGCTTTTGAACTGTGATTAAACATATATTTATATAAAACAACATATACTAGTATAATGATTATATATAATATAACATACGGCTTTTTGAGACACAGTGCCTGACTGTAATCGCAACGGCATCGATTTCACTCAAAAAATCTATATGGTTTCAGTACTTTGCCCTAATAACGAGACAAAGCGCAGTGTTAAATTCCGTCGATCAAAACAATTATATCTCGAAAATTGGGCGGTGTGGAGATGGAGTATTTTAACTCTAGGTCCCCTCAAAATATTCTTCTTTATGCAGAAGAATAAAGAAAAAAATATTATTATTATACACGATAACATTATTCCACCAAATTGATGTGGATGTGGATTATGAAAAGTTAGCGTGTATAAAATAATATGTGTTAATTTCTCTATATTTATATTTTTTTGGTAGAATTTTAAATTGGAATTTTTATTTATTTAAACAATTATATTCTAAAATTGTCTACCAAAATATTTTTATTAATAGTTGTAAAATAAAAAACTATTTTAAATATTTTAAATTGAATTAATCAAGCGAATTCAATTTTTTATCTTCCCACATATGACGAAACACTAGTGAGAATGAAAACTTAAGGCACTCCGTTCTCCACTTACTTTCTTAGTGTCAGTAATTATCAAATACATCACAATGAATGCAACCTATGTGAATAATAGATGAGTCTATTGTAATACTATAACGGCAATTATCAAATTGATAAGACAGCATTATCAACGAATGGTCTGTAACAATAGTCTATGTAGATACCAACTACAAACACTATACTAGATATTGATGGTACTACAATACATATGATATATTTCAAATTTAAGGGAGATATGATATTTAAAGTTTTGAGATTTACTAAAAATAAGATAATACAAAAAGTGCATCAAGTGCTTTATCAAAACTGTACGACAGATAGAAATACAGGGTGGCAGAGGCAGCGCTCCTTTTACGGCAACAGCATATAGGGTAAAATATTTCAAACCCATACCTAAAGAAATAAACCAAGATAACTCAACAGTTTAGACGTTCTTTTTTTCATTTCACGATGTTTATCCATACCTGTATTTCGTGTGACGCGGCTACGCAAAGATGCGAATAACGTAAACGCATACTACTACAAAAATACTACTAAAGGTTAAGCAACTTTGAACTTTGCCGCCAATACCTACGACTCGATTTCGGAATGAGGCGTATGCGGCGGTTTCCCTTTGATTTATGTGTGCGTGCGTCGTTCTCGACAAACGACGTTTTATCTTAAATCGACAATTTTATCATTTATTTTGTTTAAAAAAATCACTTTTTCATTTTTGGGAAAAACAAAATTATTGTATTAGGCTTTTATGGAGAAGTTAATACTATGGTTTCATTAAAAGTACCACTCTGTATACTTTGGGACGGCGTTTAAATAACGCTGTAGTAGACCATGGTCACAGGTAGATTCGTCTACGTCTAAATTAAACGCGGTTAATTTAGTTATTAAAACAGTTTCATTTAAAATGTGAAATAATCGGTAAAATCAAAGACCGTATTATATACTGCATTTTTTTCTTTTATATCATTATTTTTTTAAGATAAAATGCGATAATATAAATAATATCTTTCACCATTAAAACAATTACAGCTTAGTCACGTCGAAGCCAGCATTTAAACTAAGTTTCATTAAGTATACGCATTGATCCAAGAACGTTGGATATAACTCGGAATTATTATAACTTTTAAGCTTCTAAACTTTTCAGTTTGAGCAGTCTTCTTATATGTAATTATGTATGTTTTCCAACTGCAATTCTAAAGTTAATTAAACGTAAAATCTCTGGGGGTTAAGACGAACTTGTATAATCAGGGAACTTTCAGTTATTGTTGACGGTTAAAATTTACTTTTGTATATTTAAAATTGTAGAATTGTAGCATGTAGAAGTAAGTTTATATTATAAAATATCTATATATATAATATGATCAGCACATAAAGGCACGTATTTGATTAGTATATTTTCATTTGCATAATGGGATAATTTTGCAAGATTATGATAAAACGTGTAACGACATGTGAAGACGCATTACAACAGTGTTACGGCAGCATCGCTATAATCGAAAACCTTGACCTAATAATTGTTGTGATTTACTTTAAAATCACAAAATAAAATGACATATATTTTACATCATATTACATCATTTTTATTTTTATCACACCTTATCATGAAAATCTGATCATTATTAAGAAACAAAAATAGTTTTCTGAAACTTCAAAGTGAAAAAATATATGTTTTTTCTTTTACTTTCAGCGATTGTCATCATAATAGCTGATGCCAATCTACTCCCGTCACCTTTTTAACACATTTGTATTAAATAAAAACTATAATTTTGAAAGTATGTTTTAAGCATTATCTTAATAAATGTTTATAATTTTGTGAGGTTTAAGAATAACAATTAAATATATACGAATAGTATAACACTGAATATGTTAACGGACAAACATAATCTCTGTATATAATAAGACAGTAAAAATATTTTGTCTGCACATTTAGTAATTTGGACTGAAATGGAGAAGGACACCTAAAAAGAATAATACAAAGAAAAAATATTTTTTTTGAAATTCTTGTCTGTCTGTCTGTCGATATATTTTTGTCCATATTTTTCTCTGAAAGTACTGAAACAATTTTGAAACAAACAATTTACCAATTGCTTTGTTTTGACTCAACTTAGCTGCTAAAGTTTAGTTCATCAAAATCGGTTCATCAAAAAAAAAGTTATCGTCATTTGAATGGACTCAAGGCATTAGTTTGCCTGCGAATATTATAAAGCAATCGCGCTTATAAGATTTTTGGCCAAAGAATGTCATTCGAAACGTCTTGGTTATATGACTGTTTATAAATATATATATATATATATTTTGAAGCACTATTGCA
>DWAN01000988.1:0-19740 GCA_018230445.1 Heliconius hewitsoni
GCCTCGACACCAGAGCGAAGAAATGAAAATATAAATTTAAGTAAATATTTCATTTGCTCGAGTGGGGATCGAACCCACAACCAGTCGGTTCTGCAGATACACTTTGTGCCCCTGCGCCACGACTGGCCTGATAAGCATTATTATTGAAAAATAATAGCGTTGTGCACTTCCCCAACATATAAACTCTAAGTGTGCCAAATTTCACACTCCTCCGTCCGCGCAATGTTCGCAAAAAAGGAGACGTATAAATATATAGATCATTTATTTACCGCTAAATACATCGATGAAAGGTGTATCTTATACCTAGCTAAGAGCATAAAAGCATCAATTTCACCACGAACAAACAATTATAGCTCGATGAATATTAAATCGATACGAATTAGCATTATCGTAAATATCGACAAGTTATTGCCATCACTAAAAACCGGTACCAGTTAAGATAAACATTATTACACGCGTATTTTGTAATGGCGGCCCAGCAATTTTCAGTTTTAATAATTTTGACACGATGTTAGCGAGAGTTAAATCAAGTTAAACTGTAGATATATTGTATTTTGAACTTGAATGAATCATTTACTTTACGATGATAAATAAAGAAATATAAAAATAATGAATTTTAAAACTTTAGTTAGTTTTCATTTATAGCTTATAAGTACTTTCTTAAAGCCATCGTGGCACAGTTTGACTACGCCTGACTATAAATGCGTTGGTATTGGGTTCGATAACTACTCGGGGTAAGTTATGGTAACACACATTTAAATCCTAGTAAAAGAGCGTTTTGTTGTTGTTGTTGTTGTTGTATTATTTTTTATAAAGAAGAATTTGCTTTACAAATTGACTTTGGGACTATATTTTTGTGTCATTATTGCCCCCAAACGAACGATAAACATCTTATTATCGAATAAAATCATATAATCATTTATCATAATATATCAAAGCACGATAAATTATAATATTTCCAAACAACACTAACCAAATCAAATTACCGAAAGGCTATTTATATTATTAATATATATTATATCCAGATATATTTCTATAGAAACAGAATATTCGTTTCTATAGGTTCCCATGCAACTCACGATCAATATAATTAATTAATGAAAATGTCATTGCCATATGGATGTCTATAGGCGTCAATAGTATTTAGGCTTTAGACACGACTGCGCCTATCAAAGCGTATAATAGTTAATTTTGTGTTGTAATGTGATAGCTATTTGTTGTAGTTTCTGGATGATAGATTTGTGACGGAGTGTGAGGACTCTCCGCTTTTTATTGTCTGCTTAATTTCAAGACATGGCATGTTGAGTGCTGGAGTTGTTGCAGCTTAAAAACTTCACGCTGTATCCCGAACATAGCAGGGTAGGAAGAAGAAGCCTGGAAATCTAGTTCCAAGACATTCCAATAGGACACTTCGGTTTCTTTCTCTCCGTAAAAGAAACAAGTAATAATAATACAATATAGTTTAATATAAAAAAATATATATTTTGCTTATGATTTTCACAGCTCGACCCATTCGTCACGAATCAAGCAACTCCCGATATCTGATGTAGGAAGATCGTTTCAAAATCGTTACTTAGTCACTAAACCGAACGCTATACTAGCATTACTTCCAAATGGCCGTTAATATGGACGTGGGCGATAGTACTAAAATTTTATCACTATTTATTATATTAAATCCCATTTGACATAGATCTCTATTAAGCACGCGAAGCTTAAAGGGTAAATATAAATCATTGGTTTACCTGTTTTCGCAATATAAAACATACAACAATAGGTCGGTTGTTTTCTAGATGTCTTTTTTGTGAACACTTTGTTTTCCGTTCTTATTTGTTAATTTTATAGTAAAGTGGTGAACGGAGTGTCTGAACACTAGGTTTCCTCTGCCTACTCTGCTGTGTGCGGGATACAGCGTTACGCAGATTTTTTATTTTTATAGAAAGTTTGGTTTTTTCATATTCTTGATTAATATATTCTTTTTCTAAAATCCATAAAATGTGTATATCCTAAAAATATATATATATTACATAGGTACTTAAAAGTACTTTTGACATTACATATCATATTAAATAAGTTATAACTGAAGAGATTGCCATCTTAGCTTTAAGATTTATATTAAATTTTAAGATTAATCTTGTTGTAGGTAAAGCTGCATTAATCTACGTCTGACCTATTCAAATTTCATTATTTCTTGACTATCTGCGACAAAGATAATGAGGTAGACTTGACATTTACATTAAAAAATCTATCATTTAATATCAAGTGGTTCGGTTCCGGCACTGCATTCGTTATTAATAATATGTTAGAATTTTTTTATTTATTATTTTTAATAGATTTCCGTTTCCTTTTTATGTATTTTGTCCAAAATTAGAATACATGGATACAATATAAAAGTAATTTGTGTCGTTGAGTTACGCACTCTACATTCATTGCCTTGAATTCGAATGAAAACCTACTAACCTAATAGGTTCATAAGAAAGTTCTAACTCTATTTTCAGCTTCACTATGTATCCCAATAAGGCAGTAGTCGGTAAGGCAGAGGGAATCTAGTGTTAAGACAATCCGTTCCCTTCTTTTCACCAAATTTTTCGAGGTATTGCGTGTTGAGTGGCGGAACACAATGCCGGACTTTTGTCTTTATGCCAGAGCGAATAAAAACGAATAAGAGCGAATGAAACTATTAATAAATAACAATTAATTTCCTCGAGTGGAGGTTGAACCTACAACCATCGCGTTGCAGTCACACCTTGTGTTTCTGCGCCACGACGACGGTCTCAATAATTGTTTTTATTATTAAATTCAAAAAATAAATAACAGTGTAAGCTAAAATATCATATAAGCCTAATATAAACTAAAGATAAGATTTCTAATAGAAAATATGATAAAATAAACAACATTGGACAAATGTCAAGCCGGAATACAATAATATTGTCACGAATCTTGTGTTTTAACGTTATATTTTCAAACCTAGCTTCTTTTTGTTTTTGACATAATATATATTTTTATGTGCTCTCGTAGTGCGATGTGAATTGATGTACCTAAAACTAAAACTCGGTCAAGTGCGAGTCGGTCTCGCCGATCGAGGATTGCGTAATTTCAGTATTGTAGGCCAACGGGAAGTAGAAATTATAAAAAATATCAAACTTATCTGCCTACCCTGCAGTGTGCGGGATACAGCGTGAAGCTGATTTATTTTATTTATTTATAAAACTTAAATTTGCGAGTACGGATAGTCGGTATTTTTGCATATCTACATACAGTCATTTCGTTTCAAATACTACTATTATAAGTTTTTAGTACAGCTTTTACTTTACACTTTTCACATTATATCATCATAACTCTACTTCGCGGAAAGTATCCTTTGAAATTCTCTTTTCATACAAAATGCAGCAAAACCAATATTTAAAATGCTCGTATCTTTTAATTGCTTTAGAAGCTTTATATTTTCAGCCCCAAGCGAATCTCAAGATCAAGCGAATGGTCTAAGATCTCGATATAAATGGTCGTGACAAACAAACAGAATGACAAAAAATATCCTACCTTTTTTTCCTTGTAAAAGCTAAACAATACTACTTAAAAATTGTATTAAAATATAAATGATATACAACACATACTATCAAAATAATTAAAAATGGATAGAGTATTAACATATTAAAAGGAACCCGATACACAATCTAGTCACAAACCATAAATAAAACTTATATTACATCAGAAAACGACAGTGTCACATCGACATACAACATAAGCTGCGAATTCATTTAATATATGCAAATCGATACAATAAAACGCAATATTCATGCATAATTTAATAAAATCCGTTAGTTAGGTAACAAAAATGATTTAGTAACGTATAAATATATTAATATCCGCGTATAATTTAAAAGTCGAGGCAAAGCGCGGCGTTGAGTTCCGCCATTCCATACGCAATGCCTACAGAATTTAGTGGAACGTGGGGAACGCAGTGTCTTAACACAAGGTTACCATCGCCTAACCTGGTGTGAGCGGGATACAGCGTGAAGCTGATTTTATTAATTATACATAATATAATAAAATCCGTTAGATAACGTATATCTAAATGTCCGCGTATAAGTTAATATGGATAAATATTGAAATTGAAATACAAAGCGAAAGTGGTAGTAGTTATATATACTAAATTGTGTTAGGAGTTGGCTTTCTAAAATCGACTTTGATTAAGAGAGAGAGACTTTGGAGGCGCATCACTTTGGGTATACGCAACAGATTTGGCAGCCTGACCCCGTTTTGATAACGTTTTGACAGAATTGTGCGCGATACACGGCTTTGGGTAAGCTTCTGCTTTTAGCTTAAGTTAGGTAATAAGTTTAATGGCTGTAAGGTGAAGTAATAACGAATAGCTGTTTGTCGTTTTAACGAAAATTTAGCCATATATATACTTAATAATATATAGCTGAAAATATTTTTTGGTTGAACGCGAATTCATTTTGGAAACTACTGATTCGAATAAAAAATATTTATGTTCTAAAGTCATATCGAGGAAGGCTATTGGGTAAAGACCACGTTAATCATTTCGATGTCCGATCCACCATCACTACGACCAGCTGTACTTGTCACAGTTGAACATTGGAAACATAGACTATATTGGACACTTAAACATTACTCTTAATAAGCCGTGTGTCATATTAAATTTTTAGTTCTTTCAATTCGATCTCAGGTACGAAGTCACAAGTAAATGGTTGTAACAAATTCAATCGGCAGGACGAATATAGATTGAACTTTCTCCATCTAGACATATGTGTTTTTATATAAAAAAAGGTTAGAATTAAAATCAAATCAAATCAGCTTGATGCTGTATCCCGCACACAACAGGGTAGCCAGAGGAAACCTAGTGTTAAGACGAGAAAGGCATTGCGTGTTAAGTGGCGGAACTCAACGCCGTGCTTTGCCTGGATACCAGAGCAAAGAAATGAAAATATAAATGTAAATAAATAATTCATTTCCTCGAGTGGGGATCGAACCCACAACCAGTCGAATTTACAGACACATTTTGTGCTCCTGCGCCACGACTGGCCTCAGTTAGAAATAAAATTAGTAATAATCATTTGTGATTGATGATCTTAACAAAATATATGAATGTATGTACATATGTACCTATATTAGTCTTAAATTATGTAACTAGGGAGACAGCGTCGTTATCTAAACGAAATACTGCGTTAAACCGTTAGTGCTATGGGTATTAAATTGTTGAAATTCATACTCACATACTACATGTCAATACTAAATTAAAGCATCATTTAGTTCTATCTATTCCGTGATATGTGAAAGATATATGAGGATATGTGAGGATGTGTGAGGACATGTGAGGATATGTGATAATAAAATATATTAATTTGCATTTAATGAATGCAAGTAAAAATTATAGCGCATTACAATAATCGTACATTTATTCCCACATAGCAAGATGGTAGACCGAAACCGAGATGGCGAGACCAACTGGACCGTTACAGGCCTGACTGGTGTACAATAGCAAAAACAGACCAGAGTTGAAGAAAAGAAGAGAAAAGATCTTGCGGAACAATGAGACAGTACTACCATAAAAAAATTGCAAGAAGGGTAGAGGGAATGAAGTGTCAACGTTATCTGTCATTCTGTCACGAAAATAGTTAAAATATAATCATTATATATGTAAGGGAATCAAGCCCACAGCCATCGCTTTTACAGCTACGGAGTTCGACCACCACCACGACCACGGTTGAAGTTCATAATTAATTATTTGTATGTAAATCTAACTCTATACTCTTAATTCATTTTAAATAGCAACAAATTAGGGTCGGTCGTTCTATTGTTCAAAATCAGCTGGAATTAAAGATTATCAAATTAACATCTAACAAGTATAAACATTTGGACAATAAACATCACGCTGTGTTCATATTAGTTAGTAATAGCGTGACCGCTTGTTATTGAGCACTTTTTATAGTTCAAGGTTTGATAAGTCTTGTGTTTGATTATTTATCATCGCCATGGGACATTTTGAGCGCAATTTCTGGGTTCCGTACCTTTTAAGGAATAAAGGAAACCTTATAAGAACACTTTGTTGGAGAGAAATAAAAAAAATATATACTCAGATCTAAGGCTCCTTGGTTTCCTGGAAAAATCGTATTTTTATATTTACTTAAAAGAAATATGAATGTTTATATCGCAAAACACGCGTATTTTGACACTATAAGGGAATCAACATCAACGCCTCCAGAATTCGTCGGTTCGTTCCCCTACCCTGCTATGTGCGGGATACAGCGTGAACGTAAAAACAAAGATAATGTCTTAAACGATTTTTGTTAAATCATTACAACATTACAAGTCCATTTAGCACGTAGCAATTACTAGAACAAGTGCACATGCTTGTTTACTCGCACCGCTAATGTCCCGAGGCTGGCCGTCGCGTTGATTGGGTGAATTACCCGTGATTATGCCCCTCGGTCACTTGCGTTATGGGTAACAATTATATCATTGTTTTCAACGACAAATAGTCGTGAGATATGATTAAATTGCTAACGTATATTTGATTTCGTGTCGTGTTGTGCTGTAATTAGTTTAATGTATATATGTAGATGTGTCAATTTTTGATTTGTCTGTACAGTTTTTTATTTCCAAGTTAGAATTTTATTGTTTTTTTTTTATGAACCTTTTTTTTAAATATATATAAACAGGAAAGAAACTAGAGAAAGCAAAAAGAAAATGTTTATTTTTAGTGATAAGTATCATCATTATAAATAAAAATATTTGTAAGCACTAAATTGTTGTTAATAAAGTCGCCTTAAAAAGTAATATTGATATAAAAATCCAATCTACAAACAAAATTATTAACGCAAAAAAAAAATAATGAAACACTACGTAAAAACATACAAAAATATAAACACATCAAAGAAAGACACCAAAACAAAAATCAATTTCATAGCTAGCTTCTTGAAAGCACTCAACATTAAACTGAACTTTATAGCTGATAACAACTATAAAACGATTTCAAAATCGATTCCAACGCCGCAACGACACAGCTTTTATCGAATCGATCTCTGATATAATAAAGCACAATACACACCCACTCATAATTAAAGTAATAAGTCTCGTTCTCACCGACGATGGTTTGCACAATCCGCTTAGTCAGCCAGTGTGGGTACTAGAGGCAAGTGTTGTAACTGCGCCACTTGACTCGCCCGTGTCAACGCACCTACGCTTTGAATCCGATTGTCGTAGATTCAATCTAAAGAGCAATGTTTATCAGTGGAGTAAATGTTTTGTAATATAAGTAGTATCTAGCTAGCAGGTTAGGCAGAGGAGAACCGGGGGCCTAGTGTATACCGTTACGATTAGGGCACTTACGTTCCCCGTTTGGTAGTATTTATGGTAGTATTGTTTTGATTTGAATTTCCCAGACTAAAGTTATCAAAAAAAATATAATTTTAACTTTATATAAGTATAATTACAGTAACGAGAAAAGGAATATTTTATATAGCTTTTAATGTTGACAGCTTGAAAATGTCGACTCTTTTTTCTTACATTTACTAGATTTAGTTACATGTATGAAGATAATAAGAAGAAGTAGAACCTTGACTGCGATTTTTTTATGGCAAACGAGAGTACGGGTCGCCTAGTGGTAAGTGATCACCGCCGTCCACGACGCCGAGCAACACCAGAGGACTTTGAAGTGGAGATAGACGAGTTTAATAACACAGCGTAAATCGCAGTATTATTTGAAAGCTTTATAGGATTCAGAAACTGGAATTGATTGGTATATCATACATACAAAAATCTCTCAAATGAAAAAAAGGTCTAATATAATTCAATACTATATTAAATTACAGGCAGCTATATAAATTTGTATCATGCGAGCTTAAATTAAGTTCTTTTTTCATAATTTTCCAAAAGTAACGACGACAGGCACAAATGGCTTTGTTTGCTTAAAGTTAATGTTATATAATAGACAAATTAAACAAAATATTTACATAAATTGTTATTCTGATGTTTCCTGATGATCCCATCTGTTATTCTGATGTCCAAGCCATATTACGAAAAAGTTTCATCTGAATCAGTTCAGTAATTTTTGCGTGAAACAAACATACATTCTCACGAGTTTTCACATTTATAATATTAGTACGATATTATTATAATTTCAAAGAGTATAATTTAAATTTAAATAAAATATAATTTAAAATCCAAGTTTCAATAAAAAAATATTTATCATTTGCGTGTTCAATACAAATTTTTTCCAAAAAAAATATCTGCTCCCGCAAAGTAATCTAATATTAAATTAACTACTGTACCTTAATATATTCACTATTCTGAAATCAAACTTGTTATCTTATTACAATGTGTAAATCCATTATTATGATAAAACGACGACTCCTTTTGAGGAGAAATAAATTTGTCTTGTGATTTACTTTACGAGAATAGCGAAAATGTTATAAGGAATCGGTTATACAATAAGGCTTTTAATAAAGTTAAAAAACTCAGTTGCTTTTTCTTACTATTTTATTTAGTATATCTAGTTTTTTTAATTATATTTGATATGTGTCTATCTATTGTGGTGTACAAATAAAGTAATAATAATATATCTATATGTAAAAATAACGATTGAAGTGGTTCTTTTTTAGTTTTTTAACAAACAGCTTTATCCAACATTTAACGATATAGCTAATAATCGCATACTATAATTTGAAAAACGGTGCGCAGCGTTAAATTCCGCCACTCTACACGCAATATCTCGAGAATTCATTGGAAAATGAGAAACGGAAGTGTCTTAATAGAAACGAAGTGACTCCAAGAGACTAGCTAGTATCGCAGAGTCAACAACAGCTTAATATCTCAAACGGTAATTTCACTAGTTCTAACTAACAATATACTTGATTAAGTTATAACCATTTCAATATTCTAAATAACCTCTATATTACATGAGTCAATACTCGAGAGTAGTATTGTATAGCGGAAACACGTGGGCGCGCTAAATGATAAATGTTAATCTATAAATTTGGTAAATTAAATTTTAAATGATTTTTGACGTGAATTGCGTGTTTAAATAATATTGTGTTGGTTCACAATAAATTAAATTGAAATTTCATAATGTTTATTATTTATCTTAGAAATATTCGTAGTTACGAAATAACAGATATTTTTGTGTATTTTTTAATTTTTTTAAAGTGTTGTTCCACACGTAGGAAAGAAAAATACTTAATAAGAAAATTTGAGAACCGTCGAAGAGGCGCTGGTTCAAATTCCGCTATGTTCCAATTTTTATACGTTTTCTTAAGTAGATATTTTTGTATTTAAAAGGTACGTACCTACATAATATCTTATTGGGTGAAACTATTATGATTATTAAAGTTAAACAGGTACAATGTGTCACACATTTATTTTGTTTATAATCTATTTATCTAACTTTTTCAAGATTCCTTTATATGCAATTTTATAATATTTTTTTCAGTATGCATATGCATACTGAAGCACAGCAGATCTTAAGCACAACAGAAACTGTAGAAAAGAGCACTAAGAAGAGATCCTCGAAATTCCTACGGGAACAGAAAAACAAGATTTCTTATATTTTACTTCACGAAAACGTTGTTCCGAGCTAAACCTAGTCAGGAATAAGAAACGGCGAATCTTATTTCAGGAAAGTGACCATACGATTGCTCCAAAAGTAAAACCTCTTATGGGATTAATACAGTTTTTACGTAAAAATGGGTTTTTTTTATTCTGCCCCATGAAACAATTTCCATAACTGAAAAATTTATAAGATCCAAATTATCACACATATTCATGTTTTGTGAATATAACAACTGCCTGTTCATAGCCACCTCAGCTTTATTAGCCGCTTTAGAGCGTACGTCGTTAAATTTTAGTTCGTAGAATATAAATAAATTGTAAGAATCATAAAAAATATAGCAATCAAGAAGCCACAGTGTTGGAACAATCACGACAACACCGTTTTAAATTTAGTTACGAGTATAAAAGTATCAGAATATATGATATTTTCATTTCTTCGCTCTGACAAATAGGTTGAATTCTGCCAGTTAACATGCAATGCATCGGAAAATTCTGCGGCAAGTGGAGAAAAGAGTGTCTTAACACTACGTTCCCTCTGCCTTCCCTACTCTGTGCGGGATACAGCGTGACGCTAAAACATTCTGTTCTCTTTCCACTCAATCAAAAAACGCGTTGGATTTACAAAATCATTGATCGAAAATCAAAAAAATATATCATAAATATTATAAATTATTATACTATAATACTCTTCATATTCAAAATAGATAACTTAAAACAACTATTTTAGTAAAAATAAACATTATCCACCGAAATTATATAAATAATTATTTTAACTAAATACTGTATGTAGAATAGTGACCTTTTCTACACACAGTACGAAGGTCGAGTGGAGATGGTTTCAAAGTATTTTTAAAACAATCAAGGCTATTCATGTAATGGTTGCGTGCATAACAAATATGAATTATACGCGTCTCGCTTATATTACTTTTTGTATTTTGTATCAGTGTGTTGACTAAATTTGAAATTTTTATTTCTAAAATCAGCTTCACGCTGTATCCCGGCAGGCAGAGGAAACCTAGTGTTAAGATACTCAAATCTATTCTAAAATATCAGCAATAAAGTGCTGTTTCAGTGAAAAAACTAATTTGGCACTGTATTTTGAATCTGTCACTATTTTTATCTTATAAAACGTGTTTATCTATCAATAAATTTGTATTTTAATAAAATACATATCTAGTATTAGAAATACAATAAAATTATTAAATCTAATTTAATAAATGTAAACGCGACAGATTGTGGGTTCGATCACCACTTGAGGATATAAAATATTTAATATTTTCATTTCTTCGCTCCGATGTCGAGGCTGATCACGCTGTTGACTTTCGTCACTTAACGTGCAATGCCTACAAAACCCATTGAAAAATTGAAAACGGAGTATCTTAACACTATCTTCCCCCAGCGGTTAGCTTTAAAAAGTCGACGCCATCTTGTCACGTGATCTGTCAAATTACGACATAATTATTTTGGTCACCTAACAACACTGTTTTCTTTCTTATACAACATCTTACATTAAACATATAAATGTTATATTTAATAGAAACGACCACTGCAATAAAAAAAACGCATTAATCATTAATTTTAAACGGCTATTAGATAAAAACCGTTCAGTGGCGTCTCCATGATGATACAATAACTATTATATTAGATTTAAGTATAATACGAGTCAAACGCTACTTTATGCAAATATTCACCGTTCTGCTTTACACTGTGGTTTGTAAAAGTTCTGCAATCGTCCATGATTTACGTAAACTTTTGATTGATGGGCAACTGTTTTAAAATATATGTAATCGTGTTATAAAATCACGCTTAACTTTTTTTGAATCCCGCACACAGTAGCGTAGATAGAGGGAATCAAGTGTTAATACACTCCATTCCCCATTTGCCGCCGAATTGTGGAAGCATTGCGTGTTGAGTGGCAGAATTCACCGCGACGCTATCTTCAACACCAAAAGAATGAAAATATAAATTTAACTAAATATCTAATTTCCTCGAGTGTGCTCGAACCCACAACCTATCGTATTTACAGTCACTTTTTGTGCCAATGTGCCGATTGGCCTCAATCAACATATTGTAGTAGCGAAATAAAATTTGATAATAATTCACGTTTTATAGGCCGGTATTTAGCTAATATACTTTCGATGGAGTACCCGACAAGGTTGATTCTAACTAAACAGTTAATTTGTGCTATTAGACAACATTTCCAAACTCTATGATTCATCTACACTCATACAAATTTTTGTTTGTATGTGTTTCATGTTGTAATGGTCTCGTTACTTCAAATTTTGCTGGACATGTGTTGATTAAATGAGAATTTGAACTAAAAACACGTGAGAATTCAGGCTGTTTACTTATTCTAGGGTTTTTTGTGTCACCTAGGTTTTTTTAGAGGCTAGTCGTGGCACAGGGGCACGAAGTGTGACTGTAAAACCGACTGGTTGCGGGTTCGGTACCCACTCGAGGAGATGAAATATTCACTTAAATTTATATTTCTATTTCTTCGCTCTGATGTCGAGGCAAAGCGCGGCGTTGAGTTCTGCCACTCAACACGCAATGCCTCCATTATTCGGCAGAAAGTGGGGGACGGAGTGTCTCAACACTAGATTGTCTTTGCCTACCCTGTTGTATGTGGGATACAGCGTGAATAATGTTAGTTTAATATAATGTTGAACAAATTGGTGTGCCTATAAATTATATGTTAAATATTAAAAATGCCAACTGCCAACTTATTTCATTATTTTAACTTTAAATTAACTTTAAAAACCAAAAAGCTTTTACCTTAAGTATCCAAGATGTAACACAAGTAAGGGAACTTAGTCTCTCTCTGCCTACTTTCTACTCAATTTTCGAGACATTGCGTGGTGACTGGCGGAACTCAACGTCGAGCTTTTTCCTGAGTAGAAAATAAACCCACAGTCGTTGCGTTTACAGTCACACGTTGTGTCGCTGCGCCAAAATGACCTCAAAGTTATAAGCTCATGCAAAATTTCATATTTTCAGATAAAAAAAAAAAAAGATAGTTACCGGTAAAAGGTAAAGGAAGAGGAGGAATAATTAAAGTTATATCTTAATTCCATTAACATCTGTTAATGGAATTAAGAAATAAAATTAAATACTTCCTTACGACAAAGGGTAATGCATTGTTAATTACAAATATAATAAATGATATAATATAGTTTTTTTCTAAATATGATCTAATTGCGATTGCGCAACCTATAATGATTAAGTGAATTCAAATTTCAATTATTAATATGATATTGAATATAATATCATAAAAGATGTTCCGGCTATAATTTTCTGCAATGTACTAAAATGTTTTCACTTTTTCAATCTAATAAAATACCATTTAGTGTCGTAGTTGACAGACAGCAAAATGAAACGGAGTGTCTTCACATTAGATTCTCTCCGTTTGCCCACTAAAATACGGAGAATGCGTAAAGCTAACAAAAACACTATTCGTGCAAAGCTAGTGTGCGTCACTAGTCTAAATATAAGAGGGAAAGGTGATTGACTGATCTATCAAAACCCAGCTCGAACCACTAGACGAATCGATCTGGTATTTGGCACGATTATCTGAGGCTTATCTATAAAGTGACCAATTTAAGTATCGGTTAAAAATGTTATAAATGAATCAAGTTTATTTTAAAATAATATATTATTAAATTATTTTTGAGGTCAGTCGTGGTGCAGTGGCACAAAGTGCAACTGTAAAATCGACTGTTTGTGGGTTCGATCCCCACTCGAGGAGATGAAATATTTATTTAAATTTATATATCAATTTCTTCGCTTGGTGTCGAGGCAAAGCGCGGCGTTGAGTTCCGGCACTCAACACGCAATGGCTTCAGAATTTGGCGGAAAGTGAGGAACGGCGAGTCTTAACACTAGGTTCCCTCTGCCTACTCTGCTGTTTGTGGGATACAGCGTGAAGCTGATTAAATTAATTTTTAATATAGCGATTGGTAAGATACTTATATAGAGATAAAAATCTGTATGAATCTCATTTAGTCAAAGTCTATTCATTTTTGGTAATTTAAAATTAACTTTAAAATAATATGATGACATAATAAATATAAAACATACATACATACATACAAATCTAACAATTAAAAATGAAAATAAATAATATTAAGAAAAATAAAATTCTATTTCCATCTAAATAAAACATATCTACGAGCTTCTAAAAATAAAACTATTTGTTCACACCAGGTTCCTGCCTACCCTGCTGTGTGCGGGATAAAGCGTGAAGCTGAACTTTCTAACAAAATACTAGGCTACCGATTTATAATCTTAACACGCTTAAAATAAATATACTCTAATAACCCAACGTAACATCAATACACGAACTCCAAAACCGAATGCTTCTAAGGCAACAATCAACTAAAGTGGTTCGTCCAATGTCACCGTAATTTAGGCAAATCGAATCTCGCAATACTATAGCGTGAAGGTTGCATTGACTCACGATCTGTGACGTCATATTATAGTGATTACTATAATTGTCATCAGCATTAGGGCTGCCATTTGCATTTGTTGTAAAGAAATAAATATATTGCGATATGGTTTTTAATGAAGTATATTTAATGTATTAGAATTTGTTTATATTTTTTTATTTATTTTTTAGATTTTTTGCTTTGTTTGTATTGTATGTTCTTATTTCTTGTCAAATTTCTAAATTGTAGATCTACAGAAAGTACCCTACATGTTTTGAATACGTGGCGAAATGCAGCAAAAACAATGCATAAACGCTTTGTTGAATTAAAAGCTTATTTTTCCACAGAAACGGATAAACTTACAGATAGACAAACAGACAGACAGACAGACAGCAAAGTAATTCTATAAAATTAAATGTTTTTTTTTTCTTTCGACATACGGAATCCTAAAAATAATAATCCAAAAATCTGTACAAACTATAAAAAACTAAATGACTAACTTAGGTACCCACATCTTATAAGAACTGTGTCACCATAATTTAGACTAATCGAATTTTGATTTCGAAGCGTGAAGGTTGCATCACCTGAATGTGCAATGTCATACATAATGATGAATGTTATCCAGAAATAGAGCTACAGCTATTATTGAACATATTGCTTTTTACTTTCAATATATAGTTGTTTTTCAGGGTACCTGAAAGAGGGAAAATAGAACCCTTATAGAATAACTTTGTGGTTCATCTGTAAATACCATTTATGTAGAGATCACGTGGGTGTATTAAAATAAAATATATTGGAGGAAATTTTTGCACTCGACTGTTTTTTTTTAAATAGCTTCGATATATAGTTTTTCTTTAAATAAACCTAGCTTGAAGACTACGTTCGCCAATTTTTTGCACAATTTCTTGACCAGAGCGAAATGAAAATCCTTAACTCCAATAGGGATCGAACTCACAATCGTCACGTTTACAGAGACATGTTTCTGCAACTGCGCCACGACGGCATTAAGTATCTATGTAAAAGAGATTTACCTTTACGAAAACCCAAGTGTGTAAGTAGGTACCACGCGTTTATGATATTATTAATATTTATTATTTTCGTTTCTTAACAGCTTCTATTATGTCTCCAAAGACAATTAAATTATCCGCCTACATTCAGTATATCATTGATTTCTGATTATCTGATATGAAGAACTATTAATAAATTAATTGTGAAATCATTTAAAAATATTGCGTACCATTATTATTTTGTGTATAAAGTATATTATATAAATATGCGTTCCTGATTTAAAATTCGTATGACGAAATCATAAAGACAAGAAGAAGAAGAAGAAAATATAAACTTTAACTGCTTTTTTCAGCTTCAGTAGTATCCCGCACGCATAAGGATAGGGAACCTAGAAATTTAGGGTTAAGACACTCCCATTTACCACTTTCCGCCGAATTTTGGAGGCATTGCAAATTCAGTAGCAAAACCTAACGCCGCGTTTTGCCCCGTTACCAGAACAAAAAAATTACAATATTAAATATTTCATTTCCTCTAGTAAGCATCGAACCCACAACCTGTTGTGTTTACAGTATAATAACAGTAAATCTCGTGTTTAATCATTGAACAAACAAGTTAGTAGCGATAGTAAACAGTGTTGGACTACTGTGTCACTACTTGTGGAAATACATTATTTTCATTTCTCCGCTCTGGACAAAAGGCATAGCTTGAAAAAAAATGTAGTTTTAGTAAATAAAATCTACTAATTTCTCATGAGTATCATAAAACACCTACAGTTTGAGTCATAATGCCAAAAAATGCCGCTATGCTACTTAAACAACTTAGTTTTATATTCACAAATAAACATCCAATATTGTGGAAACGACTCAATCGTATCTCATTTCTTGATAAATTTTATTAATATTATCATTAAATTCTTATTTTGCCACTTTAATAATATACAGCTACCGGTGTTATTTTACCTTTTATCATCTGTACCATCTTAAATCATTTTGAGGTAGTTTTTTATGCATTTTGCATGTTGTCTCTTAATTTCTTCGAAACTTTATGGTCTCAACAATCGATAAGATCGCTGTCACTGAACACATGAACTGGTTTGTGTTACATAAAAAAACAAATGAAAACGTATGTAATTTAAAAAATATACAGATAAACAAGAAATAATTAAGGTTATTAAATTTTTTTTATAGTGTTGGTACAAACAACCCTTGTTTTAAATAATATATATATTTTTAATTTTGTAAATTGAGGCTAATAGTGGTATATTAGCACAAGCGTATGACTATAAACGGTACAGGTTGTGGGTTCGATTGTTAATCGAGGAAATGAAATATTTATTAATATAATTTCGTTGGGTGAGTTTTTCTGGCAACAAGACAAAGCGTGGCGTTGAGTTCCGCCAGTCAAGACGCAATACCTCCAGAATTAGCCTACAAGGGAGAGTCTTAACATTAGGTTCCAATTCTCTCTACTTAACCTACAATGTGCGGGATACAACGTGAAGTTAAAAAAAAATATGAATAGTAACTACTTTCATCACATGAGCTTTTCAACGCCCACTTTTCACTTATAAACCTACCTAATAATATATATAATATACCTAAAAATATATATTAAAAA
Source organism: Heliconius hewitsoni (assembly GCA_018230445.1). Classification (NCBI taxonomy): domain Eukaryota; kingdom Metazoa; phylum Arthropoda; class Insecta; order Lepidoptera; family Nymphalidae; genus Heliconius; species Heliconius hewitsoni. The sequence goes on from DWAN01000988.1 coordinate 16,617, forward strand.
AATATACAAATTTCTTAACCTTAAAAATTATGAACCTGTGACCTTGGAAGAACAAAAGTCATCAATTAATTCAAGTTGACAACAACTTAATGAGTCTCGTTTTATTTAAAACGTATTAAAAGTATCACTTAACCATTTGCGATAAAACAAAAGGCTATTAACACTACAAAAGGAGAATATAATTTACTACGTATTCGTAATAAACATTATTCTGTCATTATTTATTAAAAATTGAGGCCAGTGATGGTAAAATCGACTGGACTCGAGGTGAAATATTTATTAAAATTTATATTTCCATTTCTTCGGTCTGGTGTCCAGGCAAAGCGCGGCGTTGAGTTCCGCGACTCAGCACGCAATGCCTCCAGAATTCGGCGGAAAGTGGGGAACGCAGTGTCTTAACACTAGGTTCCCTCTGCCTACCCTGCTGTGCAAGGGACATAGCGTGAAGCTGATTTAATTTTTAATAACTTATTAATTAGGAGGCCGTCGTGGTGCAGCACAAGCGTGGCGATTGACGGTTCGATTCCCACTAGGAATAAAATATTTAATATTTCCATTTCCTCGCTCTGGTAACGAGGTATAGCGCGGCGTTAAGTTAAAATAAAATCTTTGATATTACTCCAAGACTGTGGAAATTTCGACTTGGATTTGATTACGTAGTACGTTCAATTTATAAAGTTTTTACATACAGTTAAGTGATTAAATAATATATATATATATACTTTCTTACATACTACTTTTAAAATAGTATAAATATAATTAAACCCACAATGATTCGTGACGTAGCGGGAATCGTGTAAATCGAAGTTAATAATTTTATAGTTTCGAAATTAACCATTCAAGATAAGAAAACTAGTGAGGCCGTCGCGGCACCGGGATAAAAGCATGCGACTATAAAAGTGGCGGTTCTGGGTTCGATCTCATTCGGAGTATTGAAATATGTAATATTTCATTACACCGAATGAGATCACTTTTTTTTCATTTCTTCGCTGTGATAGCTAGACAAAACGCGGAGTTGAGCTACGCCACTCAACACACAATGCCTCGAGATTTCGATGGGAAGTAGAGAATGGAAATGTTTTAATAGGAACGGAGTATATTAACACTAGGTTCCCATGCCTAGGGTAGGCATGGGAACCTAGTGTTAATATACTCCTTCTTATGTCTTTGCGGGATGCAGAGTAAAACTTAAAAAAAAACAAGTAGCAAATAACATATTAAAATAAATTATTTAATAACGAACTGAATTGAACTACGACTACTGGCACATCGACCAGACCGCTGTTACTCGTATGGGAATCAAACCGGCGCCCGCTCTGACGACATTAAGGAAACCATAAATAATGTGAACTAATTGAATGGGGACTGGTTCCAAATTATTCATATCGGCGGCTCTTTTACGATACATAATTAGCTAAATTTTTATCTTGAAACGTCTTTATGGATTTATTGGAGCTTCGCGATTATGAAAGTAAAATATTAGTTATGTTATATTTACATATTTCTCGCTTCCGATTGAATAGAAAGAGAATTTATTTTCGTAAAAAAGCATTATCCACATTTAGGCCTAAGTTGAACTAGAATATTGTAAAAGTTAATTAATTCTGTGTTGGGGATTTCAATCCACGACCACCCAATCGTCACGTACAGTCACACACATGCCAACTGCGCCACCACGGTGTCAACCAACCGACCGATTGTTTTGCCGTTCATTTTTGCGCAAATCTTCATTTAATTAGAATGACCTTCGCTTCGCTCTAATTACTCATAAAATGTAAAATGGCCACTAATTAGAGAGGACAGTAATTTATGTTCGCAACTTTAAAATCAATCATTTTTAGTCAATCCCACTACATTGTGTCATTTGTTATAGACTAAGATGTATGAATAACATATATAAAATTTAGTATTTGGCTTGCTAGCATCACTTAGTATGTCTCAAATTTAAATAACCTTTGGTAAGTCTGGGGGAAGTAAAGGCTTATGCAAAGGGTAAAAAAGATATAAAAATAGGAGCGTTTCTACTTTAACGTAGATGAGCGTGGATTCTCTGTACCTTTAGTTGACGCTACCTCTGAGAGGGCCCCACACTTTCAAGCTAGTAAGTATCTACTCATACTTTTTTAACTACATAGTAAACTAATAATCCTCAAATTTTTTGCTAAAATGACATAGGTCCGGGGACCCTGGGATCTCAAACTATTATACAATTATTAATTCGTCATGCTTACGGTCCATTTCTGTATTAGATGCATGACATTTTTGCAGTGGAAAATCAAGTCATTTACATTTAATTGTCATCAGGTGTACGATGTGATGACGTTTTGAATAAATATTCACAATGACAATGTATGTGTGTATGTTCTCGCGTCATTTTCAAAGAATATATAAAGAAAAATCATTAATAATAGTATTATGTTGTATTGTTTGTTAGTCTGTGTATTTTATTATATTATAAATATATAAATAAAAAAATAATTTATATATTTAAATATAAAAATTATTTTTTTAGCGTCATCTTGTATCGCGCCCATAGCAGAATAGGCAGAAGGAGACTAGTCTTAAGATACTTGGGTAACGGTCTCCCTTTTTCCTCCGAATTCTGGAGGCATTGCGTGTGGAGTGGCGTAACACAACGCTGCGCTTAGCCTTGACACCAGAGCGAAGAAATGAAATATATTTCAATTTCTAGAGTGGGAATCGAACCCATAACCTGTCGCGTTTATAGTCACAATTTGTGCCGCGACCGGCTTCTGTTTTTGGTCTATTTATATTGCTTAGCTACGTCCACCACCCACCTACTTAAAATTAATACAAGTTTCTTTTCTGCCTAAAGCCACCTTTTATTATATTTCTTTTTTTTTTCTTTTTTCTATAAATATTTTTATATAAATGTGGTACAAAAAAAGTATAATACATAAAATAGCAAAGATCAATGAATCAACTTGCGTAGTTCGATATGAATGGAACAAGCAATCACGATATCTTAAAACATGACGCCAAATAAGATATTGGCTATAACGTAATAATTCTTAGATATATATATTGCATTTTAATTTATATAAAACTATTCAGAATATATATATATATATATATATATATATATATATATATATATATATAT
>DWAN01000989.1:0-19739 GCA_018230445.1 Heliconius hewitsoni
ACAGTCACACTATGTGCCGCTGCTCCACAACTAGCCTCGTGGCGCAGCGGTCAACAAAAAAACCTGATCTTATCAGACTTGGTTCGTGGTTTGTAAGTACATAAACGCAAAACAGAAGCGTTTGATATATCACAGATCCTCTGTTTGCAAAAAACATATTATGCTCATCTTGTCGCATCGCAACTTATGTCATATGTCTATAATTTATAGTTGAACTGATACGTTAATAACTCAACCAGGCCAGATTCGAGGCCAGGCGTGGCGCGAGGCACAAGTGCGTGACTGTAAACATGGCTGGTTGTGGATTCAATCCCCACTCGGTAATATTTTCATTTCTTTAAAGTGTTGACTGTAAACACGACAGGTTGTGGGTTTGTTTTTTTGTCGACATTAAAATTTAATATTTTCATTTTATTCGCTCTGAGGCGAGGCAAAGCGTGGCGTTGAATTCCGCTACTCCACACGCAATGCCTCCAGAATTCATTCCAATCACTCAGGTATTTTTTCGAATATTAAGAATTTTATTTTATCTTAAAAAAAATTATGTTATAAAATCTAAGCCTAAATAATCAAAATAAGCCAGAAAATGATAATAATATTTAACTAGATATTTATTATCGTATTGAAAACTGAAAAAAAATCATATATATATTTAATAAACATTCTTAATGTTCAAGCGGGTGAAGCCGCGCGGACCCGCTAGTTATACCATAAGATAAAAACGTTGACTGAACGTAATTAAATTACCTATACTAGTAATGAATGCAATCACAAGTCAAACAGGGATCTTTTTTCAGCGTTACGGTGTTTCCCGCATATAGCAAGGTAGGCAGAGGGAACCTAGTCTTAAGAGGGAACCTAGTCTATTTTTCAGTTGTATGTTTCACCCCCCGTTCGCGCGTTTTGAATGCCAATGTTTCGTAAATTCGGAACCGGAGCCAGAGAAGAAATTAAAATATTAATCAATCATTCCTATTTAGAAAACGTATAAAAATTTAAACGAAAATGTTATCTTTTTTTCTTTTAAATTTATCTTGATTAAAAAGAAAAAAGATAACATTTATATACGTTTTCTAAATAAGTATTTTTCGTTCGTAAATGTAGAATAACACTTTAAAAATGTCACAAAAAAAATCATTTCTCCAAATAGGAATCGAACACACAACCGTCGCGTTACAGTCACACGCTTGTTTATTTATGTATATCACAGCAAACCAGGTTAACCAAATGTGCCAACAAGTTCAAATTAAAACGTGTCACTCACATATCTACTGAAGCGCACTTTATATGATTATCGAACGCCAAAATAAATGACGTGGGTTGTGCTTTAACTTATTTTATTTTATCAATATGGTTTTGTAGACTGTATACCGCACCGTAGGGTAGGCAGAGGGAACCTAGTGTTAAGTACGTAGTGTACGTACTCCACTTTCCACCAAAATCTAGAGGAATTGCGTATTGAATGGCGGAACTCAACACCGCGCTTTCGACACCAGAACGAAGAGATGGAAATATAAATAATTCTATTTTTAATTAATATTCATGTTATATTATTTTGAATGTAAAACATTTTTGCATTCCTTCTCTATATAAACTAGTACTTTAGCAACTTCATACATCTTTGTAAATTTTAATACTCGTATGTAACTTTCGTATAAAGGAGTAGAAAGTTTAAGACTTAGTTATTAATGTATAGATTGAGTACGTACATATGTATAAGAGTAAGGTTAAGATTATTAAAGATTTATAATGTATTGTGGCATGAAATATTTTTGTGTGCTTATGTAGAGTAAACAGAGGCATCCTTGGAACCTAGTGTAACCACACACACACACACAACACATTCCGTTGCCATTAAGACACTTGCGCTCCCCACTTTCCGCCGAATTCTGAGTGGCGGAACTTAACGCCGCGTTTCATAAGTCATTACAAAAATGGTTAAATATAAATATTTAGTAAACGTTTGTTGGTTATAATAGCACAAACAATAAACGATATATCTTGTTTGTTCCAGGTTTCGGTAGGAAGTCGTCAGGTGTTAAGACAGGGTGCGCGACATGTGGCGGCGATGACGCGGCGTGCAGCGTGCGGCATGCCCTGCTGACATGGCACGCAGCCGCTCCGCCCTCCTTACACTGGCAGCTCTCACAGCACTCGCCGGTAAATACCATATTATTATAATAATACATCAAATAAATATATAATAAATAAATAGACTGCACCGAAACCAAACTTTTGACGAAAATAATATTTTTTTAGGGTTTCGTGTCTAAAATGGTAAAATGAGAAACCTAATAGGAACACTTTGTTGTCGGTCGTGCCCATTTATCTCGAGCCGCTAGTTCAAGTGAGCTATCAAATGGCTCTGGCTTAACTAAGCTTGAATTTCAGAAAAAGCTCGATGTTACCAAATTTTGTACAGAATCCTCTGTGGGCGAACCCGACTCGCGCTTGTCTAGTTTTTTTTTACATTTAATAACGAACTTAAATGACATATTTGAAATTTACTCTCGGCACAATTTGAACTTACACATTTTCTTTACAAAACATTTAAGTACTGTAGCTGCAAGTTCAAATCTTGTGATGTCAATATTTCTATAGGTTGTTAAAACTTTTGTTGTTAGCTTGTCTAACAAGACTTTAATATAGCTTCGCTTTCTTATACCAGACTGTTGCAAGAAACAGTCATTATATTAATAACGACTCCAAATGTTCTCTCTCCAAATGTATTTTAATACTACACGGGGAAATAGCGATCCTTTCCAACTCTAAATATTTATTAATAAAATTATATAACGAAAAAAATGCTATAAAATCTTACATGGATTCGATTCTGCATCTCTTTGATACATTGAAACGATCAACGCAATTAATTAAATCATACGTTATTAATCTATATTGAACAAGCGTAATTATTACCTGTAACCTGGACAATTTTCATTTATCGAAGTTGGTGGTGGTGGCGCAGTGGCACAAGTGGCATATGTCTGTAGACGCGACAGTGTGACTTCTATTTTCACTCGGAGGAATGAAATATTTATAATTTCTTTGCTCTTGTAAGGCATAGCGCGGCGTTGAGTTTCGCCACTCCACACGCAAAGTTTTGAGCGACGAATGGAGAGTCTTAGCACTAAGTTACTCTGAAAAAAAATATATTGACATAAGTGAATAAGTGGCACAAAGAAATAGTTTGAGATTTTTATACTTTTTATTATTATTTTTTATAATGCTTATGGACACTGTAACTGACTCCCTGAAAATTTTTTATTTATATATTTATTGAATAATGCTTTGGCTCTTGATGTGTCTAGTGGTTAGAACTTTTTATTGTTGTGATCGTCACTAACCCAAATTCTTTTAAAAAGTTTTTTTTTATTTTTCTTTTTCTTGAGGAAACAGGAGGAAACAGAAGGATTAAGAATTTTATATTATGCCATTAGAAGGTATCATTCTAATAAGTTTAGTTAGTTATATTAAAAGGAAGAAAGCGCAAGGGCACCGCCCCGCCATCGTGAACCAGACTACGGCTGAAACAGTCTTTGTTGAACCCTCTGGGGCTATTGTCTGTGATATTTCTGAAGATAGTTGTTACTCTTGTTTGTATTGAGATTGTATTATATTGATAATTCGTAATTTTTAACCGACTTCTGTAATAAAAGGATTTTTTTATGTTGGTTACCTCAAAACTTTTGACTGGGTGAACAAATTTTTGATGATTACTTTGTATTTAAAAACTACTTACTTATTTTACCCCAACCATAAATATAACCATATCTCGCCAACCGATTTCAGTGATTCTTTTTTATTGGAAAAAATACACTTCGAGGATTGTTTAGTGAAAGTTTGGTTAGGTTCTGGTTATGAGATGCGGTTAAAATTAAACAAGTTGGTTGTTTTTCAGTAAAAAATATAATTATAGTTACAAAGAAACATTGTTAAAATTAGCGAATCACGGTTTGCTTTTCGTCAGAAGTCAAATTAGAAATGAATATTTTTTATGTAGGTATGTTCTTGTCAATATGCCAAAATGTTAGTTTGTTTAAAAGTAATACCTAATTAAGATTGAAGTTTTACGTAGAACAACCACTATCTACTCGTTTAAGAAGATCTACATCACTTAAAATTAAAATGAAGTCGGTGCCAAGTAAAACAAAGACGCTTAGTAATTTGATATGAAGCATATGTAACACTTTACTACATAAGCATTAACTTGACACCAGCTTTAAAATTATAATATTTTTTAAGTTTTTTAAGTAAATTTATTTTTCACTTTTTTATTAATTTATGAGATCATCACGCCAATTACGCCAGATTCCGCAACGTAAAGCAAGATTCAATATTGTGATTTTCTTTCAAAGCTCACTTTAACTGTCGCCCCTACAGAACTAATAAACAACAAACTAAAACCCCGGTTACGACACTCGGGCCATCCAAACAGAAATGAGGCTAGATTTAAAATTATATTAAAAATATGTTGAATTATTCACATATACTTATCATATATGTGTATTCCTATGCATACTATTATTATTATTTTTTGTTTATTTTACTACATCATACCCAAGGTACATACTATTACTAGAGGGCTATCTGATATACTTATATTCTCACTTAACCACGTTGCTTTTGCAGTACCACAAGTATTATACGTACATAAGTTCCCCAGCGTGATAGCTAAACGTTTACACGAATGTGCTATAAGCTAAGGAAAGCATTTACCCCGTTCTATCTTGTGAGGATATTGCTAAATATTGTTCTATGGCTATGAAACTTAGATAATCATTACGATTTTCTATTTATAAAAGATTATAGTGTTATATAAGATATATAGAATAGTTGTACCTTTCGCTCTTTTTTGTTAATATTATACTTACAAGTTTGTTGTATTTTTGTATTTTATTTGCTTCAAAAGTCCCAAAATAACAACACATAAAAGAAAAGGTTTGTTTGTAAGACAAAGCAAGGTTGCCTGTAAACGCTATGAGACTGGGTTCGATTACCATTCAGGGTAATGAATTATGTGCATCTCCTTGCTCTGGTGCAAGGACAATTAGGCCAATGCTATAAACATAAAATATAAAAAGTTGCATGCGGCAATATTGCTACAAAATAAGTATTTTATTAAATTGGATAAAACTTTAGTTATCGATGTATGGGCATAGTCTTTGATAGGATAATGTTATAAGATCCCGAAAGTAATTGAGATAATAAAATTTGTATTTGTTTAGTACAAGCGGGCAAAGCTATACCGGGACCAGTAGTAGTAAATATACGTGATTATTCCGAATAAAGATAAAAGTCGCGAAATATCAAAGATTTTATCAATATAAATAATTGTGAAGATTTTGTATTTATATTATTTTTATTTGATATAAATCCCCCGTGTTATACTTATATCGATATATAGGTCAATGAAAACTAAAAAAAAACAATATTATAATTATAAAATATAAAATTGAATTTGCTTCACCGCGCCAATCTAATGAAGCTATACTAGTCTATACGGGGTAATATTAGTTAGAAAAGAAATATTGGAAAAAAAGGAAGATACGTACTCTAATATTTGAATTTTCAATTAATATTTGTTCAAGATATATTTAATAAAAGATTCGATTTAATTATTAATTTACAGCAATTATTTAAAGCAATTTATTCGAATAACATTCTTTAAAATGGTATATTTTTTATAAACCAATTGAAATAAAACAAACATTATATGTTAAGGAACACTTGCCAAAATACAATAGTGAAAACCGCAATTAAATCGGTTTAGCCTTTCTAAGATTAAACAGACAACACTTTTGAAAATCTATGTTTTTGGTTTTATTACGTCATTAAATGTCACCAATGACTATTTTAAGATTTCAAGCTGATTTTTTTAATATTTTCTTTAATGTACAGATTCCGATCCGTTATAATTTTATTATATAAGCATAGATAAATAATAATTCATGAAAGTTGCTGGAAATTGGAAGTAGTACATCAAAACATTGTCATAATGGATGGAAGTTTTCGTGAAAGGCATTACAAAGCAGAGAGCATCGTTACCTTCTAAAACTTAATGAATTTCTAGTATCGTTGCAGATTCCAAATCGAAGTCAGGGTTTGATTGCATTCCATTTACATAAGCGACAAATGCTGTACCACATACACACACACAAATAGCCGAAGCCACTTTACGAACTAACGAAGCATTTGATAATGACAGCCGCATTTTGTGCCCGCTCATCGAGAATACCAACAACAGTCGAATCGTCCATTTCAAACGTAGTTGGGCTGTGCTTTTAAAAATTACATCCAAATTTGAACGTAAAATTCTTTTTATTACTACTCACAAAAGTGCACTGTTACAAAAAGTAACAAATTTAAAGCACAGAATATAAGAACTTTATAAATTTACAAGGTTATTTCGCTGACATAACATATGTATCTTGAGTTCAATCCCCACTCGGGGGAATAAATTATTATTTATTAATAGTTTTATTTCTTCGCTCTGGTAGTAAAGCAAAGCGCGGTGTTGAGTTACGCCACTCAACACGCAATGTTCAAAGAAAGTGTGGAATGTCTTAAACCTAAGTATCTTCATTCTTCATGCTGAAGGGTATGCCTTCAGCATACATGTAAAATACATCGTGAAGCTAGAAAATTATAAAAAAAAAGCAAATGCTTGATTTTTTTACCTATTATGTAGAAAGTGAACGTAAAGTTAGCAAACTTAAGGTAAAAGGGCATATAAAAGTTAACATGCTAATTACTGCTTACGGTTTTATAAAAGTTCTGATAGGCGTTAGTAATTATTTCAATAGCTCTCGGAAACTACGAATTTAAAAAAATTTCAGTTAATTATATGAAATACTATGTACAGTATACACAAGTTGAACTTACCACTTTATAGAATTATTATTTTGATTAAAAGTTAAAATAAAACAACAAAACACAAATATATACAAAGAAAAATCAATGACTGTATTATATTGATCATTGGTCCAAAAAATGTACTATAACTTAAAATATTATATTAGGGTAGTCGTATACAGTGAAACACAATAACGTGATGACATTACTCGGTTTCAGAAGTGAGTACTTCTCTTTAATCTGCGGCGACCTGAATTTGCTTTGAAAATTTTTGCTTTGTTCCGCTCTCAAATCCGGTGACTTTCAAATTTACACATTTACCCTATTACGCTTGTTTTACAACGCTATTACGCTTGTTTTACAACGCTATTACGCTTGTTTTTTTTCTGCTTCACGCTGTAAAAGCATTGCGTGTTGAGTGCGTGTTGAGCGGCTAACCTCAAGGCCGCGTTTTGCCTCGACCCCAAAGCGACCAAAATATTAAATATTGCATTTATCCTCGACTAGAATTCGAACCCACGTCCAACTGCGTTTACAGTCACGCACTTATGCCCCTGCGCCACCACTGTTAATATACTAAATGATAGAGCAAAAATATTTATTTATACATACCTATAATTTGATACATTAATATTCTCGGAGGTGCTTAAGACGAGTTCATGAAATTCAAATAACATTGTTCACAGACGGTCGCACAGTTAAAAAAAATAAATGACGACCTTAATAGTTCTCACAAGGGAAATAGCTCTACATTATACTTAGTACCTTTTATCTCACAGTTTATATCTGATGAGGTTGTATCAGATGGAGTTAGTTTATAAATTATTATAAAAAGAGCGTATTATAAAAAGAGAGTCGTGGCGTAGGGGCACAACGTGTGACTATAAGATCGACTGGTTGTGGGTTCGATCCACTCCAATCCACACTCCACTCCAGGAAATAAAATATTTATTTACATTTGTATTTAAATTTTTTCGCTCTGGTATCGAGGCAAAGCACGGCGTTGAGTTCCGCCGCTAAACACGCAATGCCTCCAGAACTCGGCGGAAAATGGGGAAAGGAGTATCTTAACACTAGGTTCCCTCTGCCTACCCTGCTGTGTGCGGTATACAGTGAAGCTCATTTCTTTTTTAATGTAAATATATTTCTATATATTTCTTTTTTATTTTTTTTCTGAAAGACGTTTCATACTGGCAAATGCTGAATTTTTAAACAATAATTATTATTATTTATTTAGTTTCACGTTATATCCCGTAAATACCATGATAGGCAGAAGCAACAGAGTGTTAAGACACTGCGGAATATGCCGAAACCCCACATTCTGAGGAGTTTTCGAGAAGTAGCGTGTTAAGCGGAATTTAACGTCGCGCTTTACCTAGTTGCCTGAGCAAGAAAAGGAAAATAAATAATAATTAATTTCCCCCAGGTGCTAAATCGAACCCACATTCGTCGTGCCTACAGTCACACGTTAAGCCACCTCGCCACGACAGCCTCAATAAAACTAAACGCATATTTTCTAAACATGACCACAATACAATATTTTTATCGACACCGCACTGACAAAATTTTAAAATACGTTATCTCTAACTATCCAGTTGTATGTGGAATGCAGATAGTCTACTATTGTATCATTTTTTTGAATTCAAAACCTACTGCTATGTCCATTTGCAAATAATCTTCAAATATAACTAAAATAAACAAAATCATTAGAATTTTTTTGTCAAAATGTCGTTATAATTTGTTTAACAAAACCAGACATCAAACAAAATATTAAGCGAATAACTCGCAAATATATATAAAGTCAAATATACATAAAAATTCTCGAGTGAAATTAAGAACATAAATTTAATCTCAGGTGAATACAGAACTCGGCATGAAATCCAGAACGACCAATTACTTAACATTTAACTTGGCTCTCATTTGACATTTATGTTTTGATCGGATTATATTAAACCCTATAAATATATAAACGATATTTATATTTTATACCTTAATTATTGTGATTCCAGGCCATCAGTCCTGCTATTGTACACTAAATAACTTTGAGGTTACAAAACCACAATTCGTTCTATTTAATGAAATGAATAATTAATATTGATGTAATACTGACATGAATACATAAGCTATTTATTTTTTTAGAAAACTAACATATAGCAGGATAGTCAGAGGGTACCCGGAAACCTAGTGTTACATTCCCATTAACATACTTCCATTTCCCATTCCCAATCGAAATCTGGAGGCTATGCATTTTAAGCCGACAAGCTATTTCTTACTTGAAATTCGATATTTAATAATTTTGAACACATTACTTTCTATACCAATTATAGAATAATTAAAAAACAGCGTTATATGTAACGGACATGAAAATATTCCATACATGTAAAAAAATAACATAATTAATATATATTTTACAAGCGTTATATCTTGATATAGCTCTTTATAAATTTGCCTTACCGGCGGAAAGTAGAGAGTGGAGTGTCTTAAGAGGCTTTCTCTCTTTACCCTGCTAAATACGGGATACAGCGTGAAGCGTAAAGCGCTTATCGTTAATAATTAAAGTTAATATCCAAAAGCTTACCGTAGCTAGTAACCTCTCGTAATCAATTATACACCAATATATTTTTTTTAACTTCCACAACTACTACTCTACGCAACTTGTTACCAGTCAACTTCATCCCCTCGAAACTTGTTCCTGCTATACTATATTTATTCGCATATGAGTTACAAACATCCCTCACTTAAAACTTGTAGAATAAAACTACGCAAAAAACTGAAATGTAGAACTCGAACTCGAACAAAAAGTAATATATGCCTACCACAATTCTCGCTCGTTCGTTTTAGAATAAAAAATCTGTTTACCGTTTCCACTTTGGAGTTTGTGAAGTGGTCGATTGTATCAGCTTCATGCTGTAATACCTCACACAGCAGGTTAGACAGAGGGGAACCTAGTGTTAAGACACTTCGTTCCCCACTATCCGCCGATTCTATAGGCATTGCGTGTTGAGTAGCGGAATTCAACGCCGCGCTTTGTCACCACACCAGTGTGAAGAAGCGGAAATATAAATTTAAATAAATATTTCATTTCCTCGAGTTGGGATCGAACCCACAACCAGTTCTTCACGACTGGTCCTTTGTAAATACAGTATATTTAAGGGCGGGTGGTATGTAAAAATAGTTTAATTAAAGTTGGTTTGCTGTGTGACCGCAGGGTGTTGTGTGTGCGCGCCGCAAGGCAGCGTGCAGGGCGGCGTGCAGGGCGGCGCGCAGGTGCCGGCCGTATCGCACTCCACCGCGCCGCCCGCCGGCGTCGGCGGCGTCCGCAGGTACGGTCACCACTCCTGTCCTCCTTGACCTCACCTTGTCCACCACACGTGCACACGATATCAACGGCGAGAACGTGTTTCCGTAGTAGTTCCTTATATCAGACAAATAATGCCTTCGTAGATGCCGTTAATCAGAGCGCCTGTTTACGACCAAAATTTATATCCCCCTGAGCCTGTACCTCGGGAGATATTAAGCAGCGGCCAAACCACTGAACAATATATTCGAATTTAGGTCAGCTAAATATATATTTCTTAAAAAAAACATGTTATAATGTTAATATTATTACTTGTTGGATTACATATTTTTGATATATTTACTTACATAAACGATACAACACTTACATGAAAGAAACCAATTAAATTCTGTTTCTATATAATATAAATATTTTTAATCCTTAAACTAAAATATTAATATAGAGCGAGAGAATTATTATTATCGAGCAAGTATTGTAATAGCTTTTGTTGTGAAACTAGTTTTTATTGTGAAAGGCAGAACTGATATGAATGTTGAACGTTTATTGCTGTATTTTAAAACTTTAACTCACTCAAAAACCTACTAGCCTAATATTTAAATATAACATTAAAAAAATGGCTTGAAAATCTAAATGTAAGAAATTTTTTTTTAAAGGTACATGGGCAGTTCGTTATATTAAATTAAATATTAAATACCAAAACTATCGGAAACACATTCTCTGTAGTCCTACACATCTTGTTAAAAGTAAAATATTGTGTGTTCTTTTCTAGTTAACAGTGTGTTCAACATTAAATGACATAGATAATTTTGTGTTATAAAGAAATACAGATAATTAAAAACCCCGTTAATTTGATCCCAATTTTATATTACTTTCTGACGATTTTTGTGAGTTTACAGAATAATCAAAACTGAATCACAATAAACTTTTTATTGCACATCACTCACTTGATGTTGAGTTGAAACAGTAAAAGTTCATTGTGGATGTAAATACATATATGTAAGTTGTGTTTTATATATTATATTGTTATCATCCGCAACGAAATGGCTCCGACGAGATAACGTAAGTAATTTACCAATTTAGAACCATATATATTTACCGTAATCTCAGTAATAATGAAAATCAGAATGCAGATAAGAATCCTAGAAGGTTTCTTATAAATCATCGATTGTTACCGATGGTTGATGTAAGCCTAGATCCACTGCATGGAAACAAAATACATAACTGCACGTTTGATTCGTAGTTTTATGCGCAAGTAGGAAAAGCATTTGAGGCAAAATCAATGCATACTCTGTTACCTAAATATATTTACTTGTATATCAAACTTGGGAGTCCCATCAATAATTGGTATTTAGAGATTAAACTTTGACAATTGTAATATACTCTTTATAGGAAATGATGAATTAAATTATTAAGATTTGCGAAATTGAATTGTTTTGTTTGCAACTGAACATTCTGAGTACAAAACCAATGGTACAGAAAATGTTTGTATATACTCGTAAAAATATTTGTAAGAGTAAATTGCATTTTATGCTGTTAATATTGTTTATTAAAGCTTGGTAATTATTCCACTTATTTCGCGCATTGATTAATGTTACAAAGTTAGCTTTAGTACATTCGCAATATTCACGGTAGTTGATTGCGTCCGCATGATACACTGTATTATGTTAATTAATATCCGCTAGGCATCCTGCACGAGACTCGATTGAAATATCCTTGAAATGGAAACGCTAACAATTCAATTTCGCTTTTTTGCTTCTATCAGTAAAAACTCCAATTTGTATGGTCTGCTAACTTGAACATCGAGAAATATTTGGCTCCGATCCAGCCACAAGAGCCCTTGGTTGTTGAATGACGTAATTACTTATTATTATTGCAAATCTTGTCGAGCACGCCATACAGATTACAGTTTATTACTGGTAAAGTATCACAAGACGACACCTCAAATTGTTATTGAGGTTTCGCCATTATGCGTGTATTTGTACGCAGATACAATCAGTATTCCAGAGGACGAGGCTATCGCGACTGGCGCACCCGGGGCGATCCCACGCTCATCAATTCTCTCTGGCGAAGCCGACAGCCGCTCGGCATTCGGAAGCAGCTCGGTAGGATTTAGATTTGAAATTCTCAACATTTTTTGCCATTTTTATTATTCATTTCAGCGATTTGCTACCTACATACATACAACTATTATTTACTTCATAGTAAAATTTTTGAATAAACTTTGACAGGAAACGCAGAGGTGTACATAGTACTAGCGTTGCTGATAGGAGTGGTGACGGTAGTAGTAGGGTGCTGGCTGTCGGACAACTGCTGGTCGCCGGAGCCGGAGGACATTTTGGCGGGCGGGTGACCCGTGGCGGCGGGCGCGTGCACGCACGTGTAGCGCCCGCCCTCCGCGGCGGACCGGGAGAGCCCGTCTGGGGCGGGCTCGCTGTCCCCGGTGCTGCCGCCGCCCGCGCGCCCTCCCACCTTCCTGCATGCAGCGCGCCACTTCTGCCGCGCCACCTCTGCCTGCATACCCTGTGACCGACGACAACATTTCTGACCCCAACTCTCTCAACACAAATTTCACAATCATATCCCAACTATAGCGAACGGAGTGTGCGATTTCGAATCCGATGGACGCTGTTAATTTTAGTGTTTCGAAAGACAATGAAAATGGACTAACTGTATGAGCTTCGTTTAGTATTTCGATATATTCATATTGTGTAATCCAAATGTGTATGTGTATGGAAAGATTAGGAATAGTGATCGGTGAACATGAACTTTGTCATTATGGATCTGACGATGGGTCTCTCTCATAGATTACGCTTTTAGCGGTCGCTCTGATTTTAACCTTTAAACTTTACCACTTTACTGTTATTTCTAAATGGATGTGCCTTGAAATGCTTTCCTCGATTCGACTTGTAGTATAGAGCGTTTTTGAACCCTTTAGAAGGAATTTCTCTCTCTGTTTGTGTGGAAGTTCCCGTATTATAAGTGCAAAACACATCATTACCGTGCCTTTACCGTTCTATAGACTTCGTAAGGGACGTAATTAACAATAGGTTTTAAAAAAAAACGCTTTCCCGATGGAAAGACAAACCAACCCAAATATTGTTTGTTCTTTAAATTTGTGTAATTGCCAGCTTCTTTGTTTTATGTTACTAACAACTTGTGATCTAATGATATTAAAGAGGAAAGTGAGCTAGGACCAAAGTCTTTCTCAAATGCGCGTCAATTGGTTAATATTAAAAAATATATAAATCCATGGTAATAGGATAGTTTAACAATGTGAGACAACGACATGGTTACATGTAATGTAGAATTTTGATAAATTTTGCCTGTTTGTAAATATACCTACCTTTACATTATAAATTTGGAATATGACAAATTCACAAATACCGGTAATTTTAGTATGTATGGTATGGTGAATTTATTAAATCAAGTATTTTTTTTAATATATAATTTTGTAAATTTAAGTTTGATTGTGTTTATGACAGTTTTGTAAGTTAAATAAAAATTATTTCATTAAAAGTGCTGAAAATATGTATATGTTAGATACTTGTGAAAATAAAAAGATAGTAACTAGCTACAGAAATAATTACAAATATAATTATGAAGCATTATTAACGTATGTTTACATCTAGAAAAAAGTCACTTAAATTCATTATTTATGTAAATCCAAAATATTTTTAGATTATTTAAATTATAACCTGATAGAATATACGAACCACCGCCTACTTTAATTACTAATATGTTAAATCATTAACTTATTTCACTGATTCATTATAAATATTTTCACGATTTAATATAATTAAAATATGATTCATACTCACTGAATATATTTTACTTTATTTATGTAAATATGTTATTTGCTTACATTTGCAAACTTAAAAGAGCTATCGTGTCGATCATTACCTAAAACCCACATTTCAGTGACGAATAAGCATATCTGCACAGATCTCGTGAACGCTTGTGTAAATATATGGAAATTTTATTTATATTTGAGTACGTTTGCGTGTAGTACACGGAAATGTAGTCATCTTGGCATGTTTTCGTAAACGAGACGAGCGCACATATTAAGTCCATAAATGTTAAAACCATAGTTTTCTTACGAATAATAACATACATTTACATTATTAGATTTATTATTGTCGAGATTTTGTTTTTAATTAATATTCTCTTTAACTAATAGGTTATTACTTATTTTAATACACCATAGAAATATTATTAAAAATGATTTTTTTTTCATTAGTATTTACAATTGCTTCTAAGATTTCGATTTATTAATATAGGTAAATACACAGAAAAATATATTTAGAACTCAATTCAGTATTAGAAAAATTGTGACGTATACTCTTCTTAGAGTGTCCTAGGAATGCACGATTGTCATTATGATTCGTTTACATTCGGTTATTTCCAGTGCAAATACGCGAAATGAAAACCCGCTTGCTTTGTAGCGATGTGAATAAACGCAGCTGCTGTTGAACTGCACACATCTAGTTATATTTATTCAGATTACTTTTAACTTTTCTGCTATTTACAAGTTTTACACTAAGTAAAGTGTATAGGTTTTTTTTTGGCTTTACTTTATCTCTATCTAAATGCTCCCGCGACTAGTTCTACACATCAGTTGCTTAATTGATATTTGTAAACGCGTCTCGATTAATAGTTATTAACTTTTTTGTATTTTTTAAATATATATAAAATAACTCTGTAATATAATTATTTTGTTTACAATAAAATGGAAAATAATTGTTAAAACAATCATCTTTATTAACATCAAAAATTGGCAGTTGTTGAAATGTCCACACACAAGTAACAATAAAACAATACAAACAATGAATATCGTATTTGTGAACTTTAAATTAATTCGATAATTGGACGAGTAATTAATTTATTCATTAATCGCAATGCAGTCTGCTTTTTAAGTCATTATACATGTATTACCCAGGCCAATTACAAGTAAAAGCAAGCATTGTTTACATTTACAATTTAATTTTCTATATATTTTACTACATATATTATTTATCTATAGCAACATTTTTACAATGCTTATTAAAATTTTATTTATCGTTCACATTACTTTAGCTTTCTATATATTTTAAAAATAATAAAAGTGACACTCGGGCGGCCGACTATGAAAGGGCGTTCCATATCGCTTTATAGGATTTGACATTAGTGAAGATAATCTGTTATAGTTATCTGTCGGAACTATTACTGCCAAATACTGTCTACTGTGCGTTTTGTTTGTTTTGCGTGAACGTTTTACACTTCGTTATTCAATGCATACGCCGGAAACGGCTCCATGACTGTCTTTGTAAATATCTGAGGAGTTGAAGAGAGAGATTGAACTAAATATGGTTGTAATATTCATTGCATTATTATATTTGTACCTAATGTAACATAACTTTAGGTGTCCACGTTCGTCAGTTTGTATGGCGTTGTATGTCGAATAGTTGTGTAGCATATAAGACAACCGACTGAATAGTCAACATTTTTTATATATTGTATAAATAAGGTAGACTGTAGAAAAAATGTACGACTAGGTAAATAATTTACTCATCATATAGTTAATGTAAGGTAATCTTTTTATTATCTGTGCCTATTCACCACTTCTGTCTTTTGTTCCTTCGTAGATATTAAAAAAAATAATCATAATTTTTCTGACTTATGTACATGTTATAAAATATTTCAATTTACTATATAATTTATATTTTAAGAAGTAGAAAAGTATTTAGAATTAATATACACATTTTGTAATGAACAAATATTCAGTGAGAGTTTTTGCATTCCACATACATATATTATCTGTTCTCTTCAATAGTGCGAAGTGATTACTAGAATCACAAAATATAATTACCATTATTTACCATGAATGTATGTAATAATTGTCTATTGATATATACATATATATATATATTGCATTAATTAATGCAATTAAGTATGACCGTGATATGTGAATATTGTAAATATTCAATTATCCATTTCTGACGTGCCTGTTCGCGACTGACGAGCAGCGGCTTGGCTGAATTAGGAATTGAGAGAACCAGTAAGCTCAAAATAATGTTTAGCATAAAGTATTTAGAATATAATTATTAATAATATGTCATTTGTCACGAATAATTCGAATAAATGTAATACTATACTGAATTCACTTTTCATTTATTAACAAATGGGCCCCTATAAAATCTGAATGGGACTTCAGAAAGTAAACTGTTGCTATAGAAAGAAATAGGCCGCGGTGTGCTCCGCCGTGGGAAGGTGACACAAAAATGTTTTCTATTTTACATGTAAACCTACAGCCTAGAACATTTTCTTTATATAATTGAATTTAATAAAATTACACAAATAGAAACAATAAAAAATATATTTTTTCATTATTTATTCATAAGGTATGTAAAATTGATAGTACTTATAATTTTACATAACTGTTTAATTATTCTTAATTCAAATAATGGCGTCATAGAGAAATCGTTGACATTTTTTTTAACATGGCATTAATTACTGAATACATAGTAAAGAAACTTGAATTATAAACCAGTTTTTTTTAGATTTTACATATAGTTTCCATTCATAAGACTTAATTAATAATAATATTTACCCAATATCCCAACTTATTTTTTTTCCTTTCTGTATCAAAATGTCAAAAGGTTAGAAAAACATGCTTGACAGGCGCTTTGCGAGCCACTAAGGGGCGCTACGTTTCGAGTGGTTGTTGTTTCAACAACTCATTAATTCTGGTGTCAAAGACTCGGCTCAGACTAGTGAAGGCCATCAAGGAGACGAAACGAACTCCTTGATGTTGAAAAGTTGCTCTTTATTTTCCTCCGCCAAAGTGTCGGGCGCTCTTAATTTACGATTTTGTTCCGATAAATGATAGTAGAGGAATGTTGTGACGCAGGGGCGTAAAGCGTGACTGTAAACGCGACAGGTTGTGGATTCGAGGATTGTGGAGGAAATTAAATATTTAATTTATATATACTATAATTTATTTCGATCTGGCGTGCAGGCGCGGCGTTGAGTTTCGCCACTTACACGCAATGCCTCTAGAATTCGGCGGGAAATGGGAAACGGAGTGTCTTAACACTAGATTCCCTCTGTCTATCCTGCTGTCTGCGGGGTACAGCGTGAAACTGAAAATAATATTAAAACATTACACATTCTATCTTCCACCAAAATGCTACTTTAAATTACTTTTTAATACCTAGAATGAGTTAATCTAGGAATATTAGGTGACATTGACATTTCCAATATGGAATTTAATATACTTGCCACCGCATTATTGCATTGTTTTGTATCGTATACTGTAGATAGAATATTAGATTTGTTTGCATATTGGATTTAAACCTTTTTAATTTAATTGGTTTTAAATTATATCTTAATCAAACTACTTTTTTCTTGATATAAACTTTAAAAAGCTACGACGTGATTATTAATTAAAAAATAATGTCAAGTTTTCTGTAAGTTTGCAAGTAGCCTTACAAAGTTGACTTCTTTGTGCCTAAATTTAAAGAAGGAACCCGGGCGAGTAAACGCCGTCTCATTAGCAGGACACTTCGTCATAAAAAGGACAAAAATATGGCGAGGGCTCAAGACTTCAGCTTTTGTACCGTCGTAGTTGGAATTATTATTATGTATTACTTTTTCTTTTTTTTAATATTAAATTTAATCGCGCTAAATTATTAAAAATTCATATTATATAAACAAAATTTATAAATTTGGGAGTGAAAACAAAATTTATAAATTTTGTAAAATTTATAAATTTATAAATTTTGTTTTCACTCCCAAAGTAAAGGAGTAAAGGGACACCTTTGTAAATAACTTGAGAAACAAAAAACCTACTCGAAAAAGTTCGAAGTGAAAGTTACCATAAGTAGAAAAAAAACGATATTAATAAAAATTGTGACGATTCTATTCAGATCACATTGAACCGTGATTTAACATGTAGTAAACAAAGTATCATTTCAGAAATATTCTGGGCCGATACTTTCTTTTTATTAAATAGATATCAAAGAAACTTATCGCATATTTTACTCAATTTTTTATTATTATTAATTAACATTTACACTTCTTCGATCTGGTCACAATGCAAAGGTCGTCAAGATCCGCCACTCAACACGCAATGCCTCGAAAAAGCGAGATACAGCGTGAAGCTAAAAAAAAAATATATAGAGCATATTAGCGTCAGATAACTTTCAGTTAATTTAACATAATAACAAATATAATATCAACACTTACTCGTACCAACCTAGTAGCCGAGGCAAAAGGCTGGTTCTAATCTGGTCCGTAGCGATCTAATAATACCTGAATAGATGAGCTATAAATATGATAAAGCCTTTTACGATACGGTAGAAATGTCACGTAGAATTTGTTCGGAAAGATACAATATTAGAAATTTATTATTAACTCTTAAAGTAAAAGAGTGCTTAAAGTTTTCTTGGAAGAATGTACTGTGTATTTATGCTACCCAAGAAATAAAATATTAAGAGGAAGAGGTTCACAAGCGTGCGGCTGTAATTTGGAAGGTTGTGGGTTCTATTCTCTCTGGAGGGAATGACATGTTTCTTATTTTTATTTCTTCGCTCTAGTAACGAAACGAAGCGCGGTGTTGAGTTCTCCCACTTAACGGCGGAAAGCGTTCAACGGAAGTGTCTTAATGGAAACGGAGTGTCATAACACTAGGTTACCTGATATTTATAATTTATATTTCGTATGATTTATAATTTATATTTCGTAAGGTAGTATAGCGATTTTGATTAAAAGTTAAGACATAAATATTTATTGAATTTGTGAATTTAAATAGCATTATATTATGTTTACAAATTGCCTTATCCAGACTAAAGAATACAACAAATGAGTATAATAATATAAGACATTAAAGATATAATTTTAAGATAAAAACTAGTGATTACGAAGTGTCTCCAAATTTTCAATCATGAAAACATAAGGCGTATTCGAAAGGCTAATAACTGTATCGAAAGTGTAATGAAAAGATATTCATAGTTATGATGATAAAAACAAGATATTTTTTAAAGAATTCCAAATACATTATATACTTTTCTTTCTTTTTACGATATGCCATTTCCTGAAAAAACAGCCAACTCAAAAGGTGAATGTTTCAGCGACAAGATCGCAAATGTACCCTAACGATCTTTATGTGCACGTAGGTAGGTGAATCTTTAACTTTATATCATTATATTTTATGTAAACTTCATAAAGTTTGTTTTATTTAATGATTGATTGTTTTAATACTGTATATTTAAAATTTCCCATAAAAGTGTTAGTAGTAAAAAAAACAAATATAAGGAAAAAAAATAACAAAATTGAAGCTCCTGGTTGGGGTTGTTTCATTATTCAATAGACACTTGGAGCGGAGTTCATTGCTCGGCTGACGCGATGCTATACAAAGCCGTAACTGTCGGTTTAATTCGTCGTCCGCCTCGGTCGTACACATGTATACACGTACAGCCACCGCAGCCCCAACAGTGTGATAACGTACTTGTATTTTATATATATCTAGCAGTTATTATGCCATTTCAACTATATATGAGGCCGGTCGTGGCGCAGTGGCACAAAGTGTGACTGTAAACCGACTGGTTGT
>DWAN01000990.1:0-19735 GCA_018230445.1 Heliconius hewitsoni
CAGGTCAACAGCAATAAGTCCATCAGAAAAAAAAAAAAAAAGAACACAAGTTGGCAACAGAATAAATTATATTACTTTATAACTTATATTGTCCATTTACAGCTGGATTTATAAAATACTTAAGACAAATAAAAGTGTTAGTGTCATACAAACTATTTAGATGCGACATGATTGACCTTCGTGTCGTAAAACTATTAAATAGTCATCAAATACACGTGCACTGCATTAACGTTACGTGCATTTTGTATATAATATGTGTAAGAAAACTTATTTATATTAGTAAAAAAATTTTTTTATTATTATAAGTCAATAGGAGAGCGACAAAGCTTTCTCTTCTGTATGCCGAACTGCTGCTCCATCGCGACTTCAAACAACAAACAAATGTCTTATAAGATTGGATTTAATGAATTCATATTTAAACTATATAAAATTTAATATTTTACTCAGTACTAAATAAGGTAAAGTAAGCAAAAAAAATTGTGAACTTCTCTTTTTTAACTGACCTTATCTAAATAGATTGAAAAAATACTTAATCTAAATATTTATGCTCATTAATAAAATTTGAACCCACCCACCCCTACCGAACATTAGCTGAGCGACAATACCATAAGTAATAATATTAAGTTTCGTAACAAACAGAGAGAGATACTCGTATAGATGTATGTTTATTATGGGAACAAGGAGGAGTATATGTAAAGTAATAACCAAGCAATGACGCAACTGCACTTGTTAAATATATGTTGTATGTTTATAATAATATATGTTTATAATAATATGTTGAATGACATAAAAAATGTTTCCAAATAAATTGGTATTAAAATTATAATATCTTATATAAGCATTGGAGCATACCTATAGATTCGTCTATATATCATATAAACTAGAGATAACTACTAGATAGTACTACTACTAGATAACATGAATGGAGTTTCCAACACAAAAAAAGTAGTTTCTGAGATTAAAGAGCTCAACTAAACAAACTCTTTAACTATATCACAATATTAATCATTACGTTTTAAAGGCTCCTATAAAAGCTATTTTATTAATTAATACAAAATATTTTTATAACTAGAATATTTTTTTATTACAATTAATATTGGTAAACATTATTTTCGAATTTTTAATAAATTGGCTGTCTGATAAGCATCTTAAAAACCGAAACTATTTTAAGTACTGTTTATATTCACCGTTGCCATGACAACGGGATCAACAGCCTTAATTGGCTAAGTTCATTAATAGTTCTATGAATAATAATTTTAACTCTAGGAAAAGTTTTATTTAGAAATGTTAATGTTCTAATTTTTTTTATAAACTATGGCGAAGAGATGAGTCTCACCTCTCAACAATCTAAGGCCAAAAGCGGAGAGCGGAATTTATTGGCACCATCGTTATATACTGGTAAGTTAGATACTGCGTCAAGCTAACAAATACAAAAATAAATTATTCTGATTACAATATGTACATATATTGATATTTCTGATTTAGGTCTATTAGTTATATCACCGGTATCATGTTCAGAACAATAGAGCTCTTTGGAATCACGTAATATATGAGAACTATTATGAACGTATTGACGAGAAGTAAGAATGCGGTAAGAGGCTTGGGAACGTTTGAAGGGCGTAGCTTTGAAATATTAACAAAGAATGTAGGTAAAGTGTTTATAGTTTTTAGAGAAATCATTAACATAAATTCACGTATTAAAATGATTGTTATAGCAGAGTTATTTATTTAAAAAAAAAGATAGATAAACATGAGTCGGGCTCACCTACCGCGGGTTCCGTTCAGAAATTGGCAATTTCGAGCTCTTTCTGATATTGTAGCTTAGCTTACCCAGAGCCCTTTCATCTAATACCTCACTTAAACTAGAAGCTTTATTAGCAAATTTTCCCCCCTCTTTTAAAGCTATTATTTTTAAGGATTTAACCACTAATGTATAGTTCTAACAATTATTTTTTTCTGAACTAGTACTACCTGTAGCTGCCAAATTTCATAATTCTAGGTCAACTGGAAGTTCCCTTAATTTTGATTCGCTTTATAGTGTCTACATCTTTTTTTGGTAAATGAAGAAATATACGGAAGTATAAGGAACTGTAAATATGAGTATATGATTTGAATTTCAACTCGACATCTCCATGCGTTCTTGAGGTAAAGGCTCTTGACAGATAGCCGATGCCTGACGCCGTGCTTTGCTTCGTTACCAGAACGATAGTAAGAAAATATTTAAATAATTCATTCCCCCGAGTGACAATCGATATAATTTTATTTTTCACAATTTTGTGACTACCTAGTCACAAAATCAATATTTGCGTTTGTTAATTAAATAGTTCATACAGTATAAGAAGTATACTTAGTGATCAGTTCCTACATTATCCTTTGAAAACCACACTGGGTAGTAGAGAAGTAGTGTGTAGAGGTGGTAAAATTTACTTTGTATAAGCAGGCTATTCTTTAACCTGCTTCTTATACTACTATTTCAATCAAGCCTCACTTCTCTGACGGGGAATAAACCGGAGGGGGGAATCATAGCGGCAATAAAATAAAAAAAACTATATATATTTAAATTATAATATAAACACAGAAATTGACTCTATGTAGAGTCGGAGCAGTCATTATATAAGATTTAGCATTTAATTTGCATTGTTTAAGTGTCATGGGGCAAGCTCGCAAACACTACGTGCTTGCTCAATAATTACAAATGACAAAAGGATTTCGTATGAGACAACTAATTCAAAAAAATTGATAGAATAACACATTTGTAAATTCCTGAAATAACTAATTTCAGATTCACAATTTATTCCGCATACAGCAAAGAAACTAATGTCAAGACTCTCCGTTTTACGCTTCTTTTCTGAATCCGAGACACTGCGTATCGCTATTCCAACTCACCACCGCTCTTAGAGCAAGAAAATAAAAATTATTCTTTGACGCGAGTGGGAAATAAAAACTTCGTCACGTATTAAATAGTTTGAATTACGCGAGACTGATTCTCAAATGTGACATTTTTTATAATAATACACCTCTTATTTACTGGTTTAATTAATCTCTACATAAAACATTATTATATTTTGAATAGTAAAATATATTAAGACTTACAGCCATTTAATCTATTATAATATTTTAATGTACATTAATATTATAATACTTAGCTGTTTGTCTTTTTTTTAGTTCACAAGCCAAAATACAATTTAAAAGAATAATTAAATAACATGGAATCATTTCACTCTTTTATCACATCGCGTTAAACAGCATATTGTATATTGTTAAATGAAATATGTTATCACAAAAAGCTCGAGTCACGCCAACGGCCACTTTCCTGTGTGGTATATAGTGGTAAATGACTTTTATGTGGTTCCATGCCTTAAAACTTTTTTAGCTTCACGCATAGCGAGGCAGGCAGAAGAAACTTAGTGTTAAGACATTTTATTCTCTATTTTACTTCCAATTCTCGATACATTGCATATTAACTGGCCGAACTCAACCTACTTTGTTTAGTTACAAAAACAAAGAAATGAAAATTCCCGGATGCATCGTGTTATTTCCATTTGACTATGCGAGTGAAAAAACATAGTTTCAATTTAAATTCATATCATTTATTTTAATATTTTTGAATAAAAATAGTATTTTGTTTCTAATACATTAACTCAAATCCAACGCCTCGGGCTTGTTATATTTGTTACCACATCAAACAGTAGTTTTAATTATTTTAATAACTTTTACTGATATTACACTTGAAATGTGGAACGTTTAATTTATTTTTGAAAACCTGTATTACAATCATCACAATATGTATGTAGAGTTCAATAACGAAAAAAAATAAAAATTGTAGCTATGATAGTACTTTTTTCTTTTTTTGTTTTAAGACACAATATTGTATAATAGAAAATATTTTATTTATGAACTAAAAATATTACTAAACAAAAAACCTAAAGTAATATCCAATTTAAACATTCTTACTTTATTTTCTTACTTATCACATTATTTTTCACTTTTTAACAATGGAAATACAACTAGTTTATAGCTACAGCTTCACACTTCTCTCTACATAACAAAGGGAAATAGTGATAAGGCACTCAGTCCAATTATCAAAACAAAAAGTATTGAGATTCTAAAATAAATAAATATAAATGGCTATTACACATACTAAATCAAAAACATAAAACAACAAGGTTATATAGCGAAATATGACAAACGAGCAACTCTACATATTAAAATGTGGGACAAAATACTTGCCTCAAGATACTACTTTCTCGTAAAACGGAAGACAACTTAAAATACCAGTCGAGATCATGACCCACTTGGTGTTACGCAATCCAAATCAACGTAATGTGACATAATGATGTTGCAACACCTGATATGCAATTAACGACCCTAATATAACAAATTATATTTGTTGCGAAGTGAACGTGCTTGAGTAAGCGCGGTGGTCGTGTATTCAAATATTGTATAAGAGAATGTTTATATTTATTAAATAAAAAAATAGCTTTACGCTGTATTTCACGAACAGAGAACGAACCTAGTATTAGAACACCATTCCCATTTTTGAAATGATTTGAGTGAGGGAATTCAACATCGTGCAATGTCTTATTTTTACCAAAGCGAGAACAAAGTGACTTATCGCTAAGTTCTTTCTTCCTAAAAACTATCTAACCTTTTCAAGTGCAAAATGTAATATCAACTTTGTGACTAAAACGGTAGAGTCGTTCTTTGAAAATAAATAAATCGTAGAATATATTTCGATATAATGTCACGTCACTTTTAATGCAGTAATAAAAATTTGATCACCTGATTGTAGTAACATTGATATTATGCAAATATTGTATCTCAACGTCTGACTGTAGATGAAATGGTTAAAATATCCAAAATCGGAGAAATCAATTTTCTGTATTTCTATATCACACAGGGGAAATAAAAATTAGACATGTGTCTTAACTAAATGCGCCGTTAAGTTCTGCCAGTATTGTCTCGGAATCGGAGTGTTTTGACAATAGGTTATCTGCCTGCTCTGCAATATACAGGATTCAGTATGAAAATAAAAGAATGTAAAAGAAGCTCTTTTATTTCAATTTAATTAAAATATTATTTACATATAAATGTTATTGTAAAGCAATAACATTCTTTTTTTACTTTTTGTACATTTTTCTATTGTTATAGATGTTTTTTGAATTGTTTAGTGAATTTTTTCTTATATCTAATAGAGCAGTAGCTTGAGTCTCTTTGGCGACTTATAGGTTTTGAGGGTTACCTTTCACTGTTACGTTGAAACTCACTCGATATTTTGTAAGACTATGTTAAAATGGTTAAGATGTATAATAATATGAGCCTAGCCTATTTATAACGTCTAAATAATATGAAAATGGAATTTAAATGATATAAAAATAATGCAAATAATGATTATTATTGTTTGATTTATGTTTATTCGACGATTCAAGAGTGATTGCACAGGTCCATTCAAATAAACAAATAGATTTTTATCGAATGGAATTTGAATTCTACAAATACTAAAGAAGAAACAGAATTATTTTTACTAACAAGGAATTGTTTATTTTGTTATGTTAGTAAAACATATGCACATATGTATGTTAAAAATTACGTATTATATGACACAGTATTCTGTAATAAATAAAATAAAAACGAAATTTGGACCATGTCATAGAAACATGTGGATAAGTGTGCCATCCTTACGTAACTTGCCGTACTTGTCTTAACACGTGACAGACTACTTGGCACCAAAAGTCACATCCGCTCTATATTTAACGTCCTTGACTTAATTATTATGATTAAACATATTGATTGTTTGATTATGAGGAAAATTTATAATTGATATACATATATAGTAAATTTGCCAAACTACCCTGCGTTTATTTAAAGAGAGGACGAAAATGATTATTAAAGTAATGCATAAATATCGCGTCCTTACAAGTTTAGTAACGTAACTGAACACAGTACTTTATCTGCTAGAGCGAGGAAATACAAAAATAAATATATTCATTCTTCCGAGTACAGATTGAACCCACAACCATCGAGGTTACAGCCAGACGATTTTCCACGATAACATCAAACGCATTTTATTGTAATTAAATTGCAAAAGACACTTTGCATCCACCTTTCGAACATCTTCCTTGAGGTCGAGTGATTTTCTTTAACCTTGGGCGGTTGCGATACAACACGCTTGTATACATATTGTACGAGTCATTGCAACATTGAAGATTGCATTGAGACTATTTTAATAATATATTCTTTGTGTCTTTTATCGCGGCGTTGACTTCCACCACTCAATATGTAGCGTCTCCAATATTTAATGGTGCATGGGGGACGGAGTGCTTTAATACTTTGTTCCCTCTGCTTATATACTCCTATTTGGGAATAAAGTGTAAGATGTGTTTTTTTTTACTTTTGTATTTAATTTGCAAGGGACTTCCCTTAAATGACATACTAAAGTTTTCATATCAATGAATAATTTAACGTGTCATTTAGATCTCTACATAAATGCAGAGTCACATATATTTCGTAATCATGTTTCTTAAGATGAATATATATTTAAGTGCGTTATAGACAATGATGCTAACAATATCTTTGAAGACTTAACAGCTTCTATTATAAGATATTCCAAAACCATAAAAAAGATATAGCAGCATTGGCTGAAGGAACCTAGAGTTAAGTCTGTTCTCCATTTTAAGCGCAAGAAAATCTTTAGAATGTTTAATATTATTATTATTATCACTTTACATCTGTAAGCTTATACAATTTACTCTATAGAAAGGTTAACTTAAGTAACTAATATTTGATTATTTGCACACCTTAGACCTTGCAGGAAATAACATTTTACGTTTAAGTCACAAGGCCTAACAAGTTTGGTAAATCTTAAAAATTTATTTAAACTAAGCATTAGACCTTGACTGTTTTATAATGTTTCCAAATTACTATTATTCCTTAATAATATGACATTGCTAAAAAGTGTATTTATTTAAACTCATGAAGAACTGGTTTGAATCGAAACATTGTATTAATATCGGATTTCCGTTTATCGAAGAAGTCTCAACTTAAATTATAGTAATCGTTTAGATTTAAGCCACTGTTCCGCTTAAACACTTGGCCAAAACCATAGGTAATTGTTAGATTATTATAATGATAGCATTATGCAAGTTTAAATCACGTAACATAGATTTTCTAAATAAAATGTATAATTTTTAGACGTTTTAAGCATGTTTCTGCTAAATATAATAGAATATATACTACATTTTACTGTCATTTAAAATACGCGTAAAAATGTACCCCTACGGGGTTTTTTATAAAAGTATTTCAAAATAATGAGCATATTCAAAATAAAAGTTGCAACAAAAAATATTTAATTTTTTAAAATTATTATTTAGATTTTTTTTAACACCAAAATGTAAAAACAATGTAAAGAAATTAAATTAAATTAAAAAAAATAATTATATTGCTTAGAAAACATATAAAAATTTGAACATATCGGGAGTTGAACCCGCGTCTCTTGAAAACCATCGAAGAACTGGATGGTGTTTTCTTTCCATAAAAATCGATAATTTAATCAATGTGTGGAAAAATTAAATCAATAACTCACAAAAAACTCGCACTCTCGTAAAACGAGTTAACACAATTACGTTTCTTATAAACAAAAAAATAAAACGATACGACTGTAAATCGATATTTTCTACATCCGTAAACAGTTTTGTAAATTAAACATTATGAAATTGCATACATTTGTTGTAATAAAAGTCAACTATAAGCTTTTATAAAAGGTTAAAGAAACTATGAGAAATACAGCTCTATACAAATTTAAACACATAGTACAAAAGTCCCCTAGTTATAATGAATAATATAAAATATTGTACGACGTATCATATATTTTTTTAAATAGTTGCCACGAATATACTTAGTATGTATATTTAATAATTTAGTAAAATAAAAAAAATCTATAATTTTTTTATAGTGACGCAGTTTCACTATTCTCTTTGTATGGTCAGTAAGGTTTCATTATAATCAAATTTGTTTCGAATGTTATTGATGGAAAAAAGATAATTTTAGAAACTTATCGCTAGCTTTATCGACATGACTTAGCTAACGTAGAAAGAGAAAGTGATTATTGGTGATGCTATTAAGATATAATAGTATATATAAAATACTACACCTTCTAAGTTTACAGGTCCAAAGCAGAAGGACAAAACAATACTTTGATATATTCTGATATAGAAATTTAACCCTGTACCCTGTGTCTTGATCAACTAAACGAACTTGAAAAGAGTTATTGAAAGAATATTAAAAACAAATTATTTTATATACGCAACATAAATAAAAAAAATAATATAAATAGCTGAAGTTCTACTTTATATCATTTTATAATAACATGTTTAATAGTATATAAGATTACACATATTTAATTATTTTTTTTACGCTCACTTAATGTTACCGACATACGACATACTCACTGGGTATTTCCCCGTGCATGTTGCCAGGATTCCTCGAGATAAAGGTTAACGGCCGAACGTTATGTTGTAATATATTGGATTCAAATTATTGTGTGATAAAATAAGATTGAATCATATTAAATGTTTAATTAAAAGTAGTTATAAAAAAATTATAAACAAAGATAAAAGACGCTAGGCGTATTAAAACTTATGGAAACAATTTATTATATTTCATTGAATATATAAAAACACCAATTTTATAAAAATCCCTCGAAACTTATAACGAATGCTAATTTTATATTATTAGCTACTTATTGATATAAAACAAAGCATAAAATTCAATGTTTTCTTTAAACTTTTTGTTTAAAAATTTGAAGGTGAAACGCGTTGATGTCTTTTCTATGGACAATATGGATACACACATGTATATAAAAAATTGCATAATTACCCATAATTATTAGTCAGCGTGTCAACATATATGTATGAATGAATATATTAATTTATTTTATAATTCTATTAATTTAAGTATATATAAACATATAATATTTCCTTATCTCATAAGAACTGGGATGAAATATTTACCTTTTAAATTTAATAATAAATTTAATTTATTCTGTTATTCAATTAGAACTATATATTTTATCTACAGTAGAAGGTCCTTTATAAGAGATCAACCTGTTTTTTTATGAAAATCTCAGATACGTTTTTATGACTATATAGATCGTTTTACTTATTTTTTTTCATAATACTGTTATGTGCCTTTGAAAACCTTCATATTTGTACTGACATTGTTAATTTTAAAACAATAAGTATGTTTACAATAAGTGTCAGTATAAAGGCTATCAATATAATTTGTAGGTCATTTGTTAGAGGTGCATGTTGAATAAATGAAATTATGTGAGCAATATATTTAAAAATATTCACTTTTGTACTTATTTATTAAATTAAATAAGTATTTTTCTTTCCTAGGTTTGGAATAACACTTTAAAAATGTTTAAAAATATTAACTTTTGTTCTATTTTTATGTTTAAATCTTAAATTTGGGGTCATCGCGTTATACGATTATGATTATATTAGGATTAACTTTATTTGCATTGAATTCCGTCCGGAAAAAAAGTGTCTAAGACGGTTCCCCCTATCTACTCTGCTATGTAAGAAATAACGTGTAAATATAGTCGAATATTTAAATCTCTATTGTCCACAGAAAATATATTTATTGTTGCTCTAACGCTAAATATTCAGACCACGTAACATAAACAAAGTATCACATTTGAATACTCCTTTAAATCACTTAACATTATGTAAATGAAATATTTTAGTTAACTTAATTAGCTGGCATATAAAATTTTAGCCATAACAAATATAATATTATATTTTTTACGGACGGAATAATTATATATTTTACGGGAACAGAGAAAAATTAGCGTCAAAACCCCGTACCCTTCGCTTTTCACCCGGATACAAACAAAAAATACTTTCAATAGTTATACATATATATATAAAAAAAATAACGCTACTCATACTATCTTAACCATTATTAAACATAAATCTTATCTCAACGTATTATGATGTAATATCGTTAGACGTCTGTGTTACTTTAGAAATTTACTACACAATTTCTTACAGTCATTTTTTGTCTACCAAAGTTCATGGTTCATATTTAACAAAATGTTGTTCCTTTATAAAAATCTTAATGTTTAATATATTTTATACTAGATTTTGTTAAGAAAAAATATATATAAAAACTACTGTATGAAAATTTTCAGCATCATTTAAATATGATAAGAAAAATTTTAAAATATTAGGAGCAAGCTTGTAATATAATTTCTACATGATAAATACATCATGGTGCAGTGAGACGGCGTCTGGCAGTAAACGCAATGGTTTTGAGTTTGATTCTCGCTTGGAGAATATATTAATTTTTAAGTTTGACAGTGAATCTCGAATTTGGAGAACGGAGTGTCTCATAGATTTTCTTTGCTTACTCTAAATACCATGAATCTGAATGTACAAAATACAAAGTAATATAAATTTTGTAATATTCTCTAGTACTATGAACTAAGCTTCCATAAACGATTTTATTCGAGACGCTTTCCGGTATACTCGGAGTTGGTTAATGAGAGCGAGCGCCTTCACTCTTACGTAACTGCGCTGATATGATTACACTGTAGAATATTTACTATATTAGTTTTCGCTTATACATTGTATTATGAATATTTTTAATAATTTGGTAATTTTTTTAAAATATTTATAATTATAGTACAAAGAGGCCAGTCGTAGTGCAGGGGCACAAAGTGTGAATAGAAACGCGACTGGTTGTGGGTTAAATCCGCACTCGAGGAACTGAAATACTTAACTTTTTTTAAAATTTATTTAAATTTATATTGCATTTCTTTCACTATGGTGTAAAGGCACAGCGCGGCGTTTAATACCGCCACTCAACACGCAATACCTCCAGAATTCGGCGGAAAGCGGGGGACGGATTGTCTTAACACTAGGTTCCCTCTGCCGACTCTGCTGTATGCGAGATACAGCGTGAAACTGATTTAATTTTTGATTTTATTTTAATTTAATAATACAAATAAATATTGTTCATTGGCAAGCTTATCTCTACATGGCACAAAACAAAGTTAGTTCACACCAACTTACGATTTTTCTTAACCAACACTAATTTAATGTGAAATAAGCGCTTTATAAATCACAAATAAACGTTAATAAAGTAATGTCCTACATATTTTGTTAATGTTTATATATTATTTCATGTTTCTTAAGAAACAGCTACAAAGTAAGAGGCTGTAATTCATAATTATTTAGAACTTAATACCTTCCTATTAAATAATAGCTATTAACCAATACAACCAACCGTCACGTATTATTATATTATAAACTTTATACGTATTTATTACACGAGCAAAATAGAGTCATAAAATAATAAAAATACTATTTCTTCATACATTAGTTTACTTTTGAAGTCATCGTCGGTGCAGCAGCTAAGGTTGGCTGTAAGAGCGATTATTTTGAAATCGATTACTAATCGAGAAAATTAATTATTATCTGGGTCCAGACCCAGATAATAACAAGACAAAGCGCAGCTTTTTGTTTCGCCATTCAAGTAAATGTCTCGAAAATTTGGCAGAAATTATAGTACGGAGAGTCTCGACACTAAGTTTAACCTACTCTCTATATGGCATACAGTCTGAACTAATAAGAATAAAATAATACTTATTAGTTTTAACCTACATACTCGTATATATGAATCATCACTACTGCCAACATTAGTAACAAAATAATTAGAGTATAAAAATTTTAATTGCTTGACTTTTTTCTATATTTCATATTAATAACACCTAAAGACTCAATAATTTTCTGTGCTTGGTAAAAAGTGTCGTTACACTAGGTTGCCTCTGCCTACCCTGATATACTGAAAGAAAAAATTAAAGTGTTATTCCACACATAGGAAAGAAAAATATTTAATAAGAAAAGGTATAAAAATTTTAACGTAGCTGGATTTGAACCCGCGCCTCTTTGGCGATACTTTTTTAGAACGTCTGGCTTAGTTGGCCATAGCGCGTTCCCAAATGGTAACGGTTCCCAAATGAAAATGTATAGATAATACACCACGCTACTTCTTCTCAAGACATTTAATAGACGCAAAGTGATACAAACGCTACAAGCATGTAATCTGAATGTAAATAACATGAGACATGCAAGGCCGCTCGCTGGTCTGATTATATCGATTGATACTTAGTTTGTAAAAAAATTAATAAAAACATTTTTTATGCATGTTTTTGTATATTTTCCTTAGCCTTTTTAATATTAATGTAATGTATTTTGTTTTTTTTTTGTATAGATTTTTCGGTATATGATATATACCGAGTGTACATAGCAGGACTAGTATTAAGACACTCCGTTCTACGATTTCCGCCCAAATTCGAGATGCCGTATCTTAAATCTGGGCGAATTTTCTGTGATAGACCTCTACGTCGCACTTTGTAGTGTAATTTTGCTTTCGTGTCTTTTACCGTGTTTTTTTATATCATTGTGTACTCTGTACGTTTATCAATATGTCGATTAGAATTGGCAAAAGTACACTATTCCTGAGGTTTATTTTACTATTGTATTAATATAAACAGAAACTATCAAAATACATAACATAATTTAAAATGTGTAAATCCACATAACAGAAAAATTCCTATAAAATATGACTCTACATATAGTTTGATTGTTGTTATTTTATTTAGCATCATGCTGCATTTACTCAATAAAATTTTAAGCATTCATTGACAAACATAAATAAATACTATTTAAACATAAATGCTATTTAAAAAAACATGTAAACAATAAACCTTGAGATTCTTCTCGTTCTTCCTTGTATTTCCCCACTCACCAAGGTTTTGGACGTCGCGTCGCCTTAATGTAAGTAGGTGGTATAGAGGTATAAAATGTCCAAACGTATAATTGCAACTCGATTAGTAAGTAATTAATATGCTTCGAACCGACTTCTAAGACAAGGAGGTTACCAGTTTGACTTTTACGTTTGTATGTGTTTGGTATGTGTGAGATATTCTTTTTCATGCTTTTAAGCAACCCTGCAAAATTTTGTAGATTTATGCATGTTTGTATGTAAGTTATTCAGAAAACTCTAAATAAGTATTATTCTTTCCTAAGTGTGGAATAACACTTTAAAAATGTAAAAAATGTTTGTATGTTTATCCATATTTTTCTCGAAAACTGAAAATCATAATGGTTATTATCCTTTCTGATTTAAAAATGTATAAATACAAAACTTCCTTATCCGTTGCAAATGTGCGAATCAAGTTACACTTAAAAATCAAGTACAATGCAACGTTCAACAAAACAAGAACATTCATTGCGTGAAGAATACAATCAGTAATTATAAATTATCATTAAAAATATGATTTTAGTAACGCTTATTAAGAATAATCATTGTGTAGTGAGCCCTTGAACCTAGCGTTTCGAGTTAAGCCAAGGTAAATGTATATTATATCGACCTCGTATTTCAAGTTTTGTCGAAAACTACTAGTTATAATATGTCACTTTTATTTTATTTTGGAGCGCGGGGTCAAGTAGTTTGTAGAGTTCTTTAGAGCCTTGTCGATGCAAATTTATATATTAATGCCTGAGGCACTTAAGCTAATGTGTTTAGTTCAATCAAATATGTATATAATATATGCATATATACAACATGTACATATATGACATATATAGCCACAAGGCCGCCTTCGTCGGCGGCTGCTCGTTCATTCTTAATCGGGGGGCTGAATGAAATGACAAAGCATGGTGTTAATTTCTGGACAAACCCAGGCAAACTAGATATTTTAACATAAGGTTCCGTCTGCAAGCCCTGCTATATGCGAAATACAGCATGAATTTAAAAAACGATATTCACATATCACTTTTACACACAAGAGGAAAACATTTAAAGTCAAATGTCACCAACTAACGTCTTGTCAATAATTACTATGACACCATTAAGGAAATAATGACGTTGATACAATTAATTATTAAAAATACAAGATTTTATACTTTTATTATAATACATGTATTCTTTGTATATTTAATAAAGATTATATAATAGTGGGCTTAGATTTCAATTAGAAACAAATAAATTTCTGCTGTATCCAGGACACAATGTTAGGGTACTATAAGATATAGTCGACGTAATTTCACAAAATGTAACGCTTCTAAGAAGCATCCGAAGCACACATAAACAAACGAGTACACGTATGTATGTATGTGTATGCTATGTATACATGTCAAGCGTTAACATATTACTGTATAAGAAATCTTTTAACGCGCCTGTAAAATACCTAATTTCAAAAAATTTATTTGAAAACCATAAAAAATTAAAAAGATACATTTTTTTTGTTTATTTTGTGGTATACAGATCTAAGCTTTTTCATCGATAAATAATATTAACATTATAATTGTTTTGCTAATAATTTATCTTTATTAGAAAAATATTATTAAATTCAAGTTGTTAAGACTTATTTTGTAACAAACTTATAGCGAGTCATTAATAAGGTGCAATTACTAAGCAACAATCCTAATTTTAAAGCAAAAACATTATGATGATGAAACGATATTATGGAGAAATGTTTCATTTGTTTTTTTTAACTTCACGCTGTATCCCGCTTATGTTTCCTCCGTTTTCCTATACAGATAGACGGAGAGAACGTAATGTTATGACATTTCGTTTCCCATACTCAGCCCTATTTTCGAGATGTCTTGTTATCAAAGCAAAAAGTTAAAATTGTTTTAGAATCGACACCATAATCGCCGCGTTAACAGTCAACTGCGTCGTTGAGCGGCCTTATTTGCTCAGAGAGAGAGTCATCGGAAAATCCTGAATAAATACTCACTAAATCCTTAGAACTGTGTGTATTGTTTTTTAAAATATTCACATTTAAAGTAGGTATATTCATATATAAGACATTAACAGTCCCACTCAGAGATATCAATTAGTATTACTGACGGTTAATTAATAAATTAATTCAAGTTTGATTGGAGTACAATTACTAAGTAAGAAATAAATATAAATTACATACATTTGGTTGATTTATACTATTTGCCAGTTTCATTACATTACATTAGGTTTTTCACTTTCATAACATTTTGAAATCTTATTTACATGTGGATATATTACGCATTTTTTTTATTTAAGAAGTGATGAGTCATGATGCAGCGGCATAGCATTTAATTGTAAGCACCCAAAATGTTTACTTTAGTAACAAGACAAAGCACGGTGTTAAGGTCCCCTATTCAACATACAAAATAATGAAAATTGGAAGAAAATTGGGAATCGGAGTATCTTGACAGTATTGTCCATTTGGCTACCATGCTTTGTCTGAAAAAATGGCGAATCATCTTTTAAATAATAGTAGTTACAATCTATTTATAACTGATTTATATGCACAAGGTCCCTTACATTTTATCTTCGCTCTCACAAGTTGAACGTATTAAATATTGAATAATATTTTACATAAAATCGTTTTACAATGTCCTTGGTTTAAAAAAAATATTGTCCGTTGGAAAGAAATATGCTCAAAATGTACCAACGAATATTTCCCACTCTATTTTTAATACAAATCTTGTATTCCTTGAATGCATTAAAATTTATAAGTAACAGTTATTGGAATAATAAAACGGTATAATAACTTGATTTTTTTCAGCTTCACGGTTTTTGTTTCAAGCTGGGCAGGAAGAACGAATCTCGTGTTAAGGCACGTTCTTCCCAACTTTCTACAGAATTTTCAATATATTGCGTGTGAGTGATGGAACTTAACGCCGAGCGTAATATCATCATCATTTCTTTATATATATATATATATATATATATATATATATATATATATATATATATATATGCGACATAGCTGTTAGATAGAGTTAGTTAGTCAAATAAAATTCAGTAAAAACCATTAAAGCCTTCTGTTCATTTTTATATGAAAGGCAATTCAAAGAATAATAGATAAGCCGAATTTACCTACTTTTTATAAATTGCAATTAACCTCCAGCAATTTCTCGCACTCTACGTATATAGCTACTATTTACTTACGTTATAAGCATATCAGGTGCACATACAACACACACATACACAAAGCACTATAATTCTTTCACACACACTGTAAAAACAATTATTAATGTA
Source organism: Heliconius hewitsoni (assembly GCA_018230445.1). Taxonomy (NCBI): domain Eukaryota; kingdom Metazoa; phylum Arthropoda; class Insecta; order Lepidoptera; family Nymphalidae; genus Heliconius; species Heliconius hewitsoni. Next base: position 16,096 of record DWAN01000990.1, read on the forward strand.
ATAATTATTGATATAATAATTATTTTGTTTCGTAACTAAACTCCGCCACCTGACGTGCGTACTGGTGCGCGGTCGTCGTCGTACTGTAAGTCTCTACATAAGTAGACGCTACGTTTTTTACCTACTCGCTTGGCTCTGACGCAAGTTGTTTCGGCAACTTTATTCGGAATTTTTTATAGTTTGTAACTAAGCTTAAGATTTTTGTAATTAATTAATACTTAAATGTGATAATCTTGTGTGACGTCAAAATAAAGAAGCCTTTTTTAACAGGTTGCAGTTACTTAAAAAATATTAACGATTTATAAATTTATTATAACATATTAAACATATTTTAGTCATTTTTTCCACGTTCTTTAAATGAATCAATGTTGACAAAATATAATAATATATTTTTTACATTTTTAAAGTGCTATTCTAGGAAAGAGAAATACTTTTAACTCCCGCTACGATTAAATGATTGGTTTTCCAAAGTATTTTTCATTATTGTCTTAAATCTAACTTTATATATAAATAAAATGTTTACTTTTTAATATAATCTCTTTGGTCTAAACTATTTCGTAAGTCATTCACCGGTCACATTAAAGGCTCTATTACGTGGTCTAGTGACGCGCTTACAGTATGTAGAGACTAAAATATTCCTATCACGCGATACAACTTACTATGCATATTTGTAGTTCAGATATTTCGCGCAAAAATTTCGACATCACTATCTGAAGTTTAAATGATTTGTTTATATAACATGTAATCTTATATGTAAGATATTTTTATTAAACTAGAAACGCTAAAGATTAAATTAATATTGGGCGTTTTTTTTCACATATAGCAAAGTAAGCAGAGAGAATCTAGTGCTAAAATCCCGTTCCCCACGCAATATCAAAACACTGTGTGTTGACTGGGAGAACTCAACGCCGCCATAAGGAAATAAAAACAATTCATCACCCAAGTGGGAACAGAATTCACAACATCAACATCAGTCAGACGATGTGACACTGCGCCACGACTGGTACATACATGTTATGGAAATGTAATATTAAACTTTTAATTAAAAGTATAACCTAAATATTTAATAATAATCACTATTGGTAATAATTATACACAGATAGAGAGGTGCCAGGTGTTATAAAAGCTCCACTATGACCGGATGTGACGTGTCTAATTGGGCATGTTATCCAATAGTCGCGAGTACAAATTCCACTACATTCGTGACTTTTATAATCTACAAACACAGTCATTTTATATTTAACTTTAGATATGTTTTTTCCAGCTTTACGCTGTAACCCGCACATAGCAGGGGTTTCCCACTCGGGAAAATAAATGATTTCTCTGGTAACGAGACAAGGCGTAGTGCGGGAAGGCAGAGTATCTTATAACTAGGTTCCCTGTGCCTCTCCTGCTATAAGCAGGACACACCATGAAGTTAAAAAAAGAGTTAATCAAATTAAAACAATGCTTTGAACTATTATATTTCTTTAAAAAACCTCTATAATTGTGTAAAGTCCACTCAGCATCGCAAGGACGATAAGTTTCACAACTAATAGACTTCTACAAGCTCAAAACTTAAACACTGCCTTGTAAAACTGAAGTAAATTATTATTTTGCTAGTAGTCGCCTGCAACTTTGCTTGCATGAACTTTAACACGTAAAATAAAAATCTTGTGGTTTCACGTTTCTGTAGTAATTTCGAGAAATCATCTTTTAGTGCTTCCTTTATATACATTATATTATCAAATATTTTTCTTACAAACAAAGAGGTAACATATAGAAATACATAGAAATTTACAATCTATGACAATAGCTTCCACGCCAATTTTCTATACCTCTCTCGCCTCATCCACTGCGATTAACCGCCGAGAGGCCTTCATGTTCGTTACGTGTTTCTCCAGTATCATCCAGACTATGATCTGGAGGGTCAACCGAGAACTCCTGTTGCCTTTCTTCCATTCACTATTGCTAATCTAAGCATTTATATTTATGCAATAAAAGTGTTTAAAGTTCGTTTAGACAAAAGCGTGTTACACTCCACCTACTTCATTCCATATATTGCGAAGATAAGAAACAAAAATCTGTTTCTTTAATAACTTCCTCAAAGCATATTGTTTAAAAATATATATATATGTAATATATATGAGGTACTTTCATACTTATGTAACGTGTTGCTTTAACGCACCTTGAGGAATTATATTTTATATTACCAAGGATTTTAAGTGACTTCCTAGTTTTACTTATACGTATGGCGCAAAAGGTAATTATATGCTCAGGAAAATAAGAGATAATCGTCATAGGTCGTAGGTTCGTTTTTTTACCTTGACAGCTTCACGCTGTATCCCGCACACAGGTAAGCAGAGGGAACCTAGTGTTAAGACACTCCGTTCCCCACTTTTTACCTTGACGATATCTAATAACGACGCTGCTCTGTGTAATGATTGATTTGTGATTAGAAATATATTTATATGACACGCAATGTCTCGAAAATTTTGGCACTGCTTGTAGTAGGGAGTGTCTTAATATTAAGTTCACTAAGCCTACCCTGCTATATAGATACAGCGTGAAGCTATGAAAAATATTTACTCAGGTACTTTAACAAGTGTTCGATGCTAGAATAGTAAAAATAAACTGTCAAAAAAAACCCCGAGTAGTTAATCTAATTATGTGTTTAAATGTTAAACAAAGCTTATACAAATTGTTATTTCGTTTTTATTTCCGCTTTCTGACCACGAGAAATTTTTAGAAATGTCTTGTTTCCACTTTTTATCAACCTACGCGTGTATCTGACATAACTGACGAGTTAATCTAATAAAATTATATAGTGTAAAAACTAAAAAACACGTTATTGTATGGGTTCGGTTCGTGGGTGACTTACTAGTAGCCTCAAAAGAGGTCTACTATCCAGGTCCTGGCTCCATTATTAAGCATCAATAGATGGCTAATAATAATAGGCAGAAGATCTGAGTTGAACCGTTGCACACATTATCGATAATACTGGAGGTAGGTCATGTAAAACGTATGAGGACCCCCCGTAGGGCATATATGAAGAAGTTGACGACAGTGAACAAGGTGAAATAAGTATACAAAGACGTTAGTGCCAGCGCTTCAAAAAAAATTTAAAAAAAATTAAGCATTGAAATTAAAACGTTGTCGTGAGCACCTTAAAATAAATATATTAAATTAAGAACATCGATTAATTACTAACATATGTAATTTATTAGTTCTATATGAACGATCGAAGCTCACGGTGAATTGATTGTTTTTTTTTTAAATTACGTATCTATGTTTTTATATGAAGATCAAAAAAAATGAAGGACAGCGACCAAAGTCTTTTAAAATAATTTATTCTATTATATAAACGATTCTTATATATTTTTTTACCTTTTTTTATTTTCATAATATATCTTCCGTATATTTATGGGTAAGCACTTATTATTTTAACTTCATTCTGTATCTCGCATATAGCAGGGTGGGCACTGGGCAGTGCAAAGCTTGAAGTGCAAAGCAAAGAAAAGCATTGGTAAGTAAGGGGTAAGGTTGGCCTGATGAACACAGGTGATCCTACCAGGCAACCCTTACTATAAAAATATCAGAAAACAGGATTATAAATGAAACTATTTTTACCGGATTAATCGCGTATATTTTGTATTTTATA
>DWAN01000991.1:0-19720 GCA_018230445.1 Heliconius hewitsoni
AAATTTAAATAAATATTTCATTTCCTCGAGTGGGGATCGAACCCACAGCCAGTCGCCTTTACAGTCACACTTTGTGCCCCTCGGTATCAAAATCGGTTCACCCAGTCAACAGTTCTGAAGTAATTGACAAAAAAATACAGTTGAATGGATAACCTCCCATTACAGAAGTTAGATAAAAATGACAAAGCCAATTTTCCCAATATAGACAATACTCAGGAATATAATATGATTATTATCATTCTAACAATAATTCTTATATTTTCTAACATAAGACAATATTAGTCATATTCCAATATCAGACAATAAATTAAATGAAAAAATCAGCTTCACACTGTATCCCGCATACAGCAGGTTAGGCAGAGGACACTTAGTGTTAAAACAATCCGTTTTCCACTTTCCGCTGAATTCTGGAGGCATTACGTGTTGAGTAGCGGAACTCAACGCCTCGCTTTGCCTCGACTACTGAGCGAAGAGATGAAAACATAAATTCAAAAACATATTTCATTTCCTCGAGTAGAAATCAAACCCACAACCAGTCGCATATAGACAGACATTCTTTGTGCCCCTGCGCCACGGATGTAAATGTCAATCTTTAATATTGTAAGAAAACGAAAACACTATTACAATCATTTATCACAAACGACGTTAATTTAGTGATTTAAAATACAAACAAAACTGATTGATATAGGCGGTGATAGGAAATAATTTTGATCCGCTTTAACTAAATTGAGTAACATTTAATCCATTTGGGTCGGTAATCATGGGGTTTAATCCTACCAAGGGTTGAATATCGATTACAATTTTACGGCTTTCGTGGCGGAATGCCGGTACGTACCTAACCGGCCTTTGATTTCGATGACAGCACAATTTGAAACGGTCTTATAATTGCTTTTTTTAGCTTCGCGTTCTATCCTGCACTGTAGAAGGTTAGGCAGAGGTAATCTAATGTTAATCTAGTATTAATACCGTTCCCCATTATTTACCGATTTCTGGAAGTATGTGGAGTAGCGGAACCCAATGAAGAAATGGAAATATAACAAATATTTCATTTCCTTGAGTGGGAATCAAACCCAAAACCTTTCGCGTTTACAACCCACTTGCGTCTATGCGCCGCGAGTGGCCCCACAATTCTAATTATATTGTTTTTTATATTTTACTGTCTGCTATATTTGTATATTGAAAAACGATAAACAAAGCTTAAGACGTTATTTCGTCTAAGTCGTTTTGGATCAATTTGACAAAAAATTATGGCTTTCTAGTCGGTACATAAATTAATATTTATAGTAAACAAGTAGTAAGTAGCATTCGTAAAGTAAAATTAATTCGTTAATAAAAACACATGAAACCTGAAACTTTATTTATTGAGATTGTCATTAATTTCTACTTTTAAATATAAAACATTATAAAAATATTCATACATACAATAATTGCTATCTGCCCTTCATTGCTAGTTGCCCAAAAACATTGGAATTCTTGAAAAAGATAACACTTGAAAAAAAATACTTCCAGAAACATTAAACTTATATAAAAATGGAACAAACACGTTATTTATTTATATAAATAAATTAAAATACAAACGTGATTAAGAAAACGAATAACCTTCGATTTGTTCGAAAATCCAACCCAATATAAGGCAAAGTAACTAATCGGACTGACATTAATCCTTTCTATAGAGTTCCGAGACTTATTAGACTCACTAATTTTATAGAGGCCTGCCAATTTACCCAATAAAACAATATAGGAAGGGTTAGATCCGTTGTGTGTTAATTAACAATTTCATGATCGAATGACGCTGGAGATTACCTCCTATAGACTATTACCTGTGTTGATGGCAAATAGATTCTCGTAAAATGAACCTGGACCCCTTGTGGGGTATTCCGGGAACGATGTTGTAGGGAATATGGTTAGTCGAAGCGAAGTTAACTTTGTTTTAGGTGACAATAATGGTGTGCACGATTTAGAGATAAATCTTTCATTTCGAACAAATTAACTGAGTTGGTTGTCGAAGTTATCTGAATAGTGTAATATGAAAAATATATGTATATGAGATATGAACAATAAAAATATATAAATATCCAACAATAACTTATTATAATTCATGTACTGTACGTATAAAAATAAAAAGTAGAAGAATATTCATATTTAAAATTTTTTTTGATTAATAAAAGGAATATGAGTTAAACATACATACGAGTAAATGTATTTTAAAATGGTAAAATTGAAAACATTATTACTCAACAGGAGGCTCAACAAAAACAAACAATTGCAAACACCTTTCAAATTTTATTTTTTTTCAGATTATGAAAAATAGATGTGAAAATATTTATAGTTTTCCAATTGTGAAAAAAGTAAGCTTCAATACCAACAGTTCGAAACTATGAATGAAATTGAAATAGCAATCGGATTGATCCCCGGAATAGTACCGTGTCTATTCTGCAGCTCGTCTGACAACTTGCGCTTGCTTGGAGGTTGGGGATTGTAGGGGAACTATCTGAGCTTAAGCTCTCAGGTATATTACTTTAGTGAATACCAAATTTGTGTTTAATTGGTATGCTTTGAGATAGCAAGAAACTCAGCACCGCACCAGGAAAATGCTCGAAATTGATCCAATTATAAAATATGAAAAGCCAGTCGTGGCGCGTTGGTACAAAGTGTAACTGTAAACGCGACAGGTTGTGGGTTTTATTTCCACTCGAGAATAATGTTTAATATTTCTATTTTGTTCGTTCTGGTGTCAAACAACATGAAATGCCTTCAGAGTTCGGCGGAAAACCAAGGTTCACTCTGCTGTGTGTGGGGTACAGCGTGACGCAAAAAAAATATGTTATACATTTTTTATCGAAAATAATTTCCACGTAAAATATTATTGGTATTTCAACCATTTGTGTTTTACTGACTGACTATAAAAGGAAAAATGTCTGACTTTAAATTACAGGATATAAAAAAGAGTAAGAAATTAGGTTTCCTCCGAAGACATATCTATAACGAAAAAATCTGTAATAAAAAAATATCAACAGTATTTTGGTGCAATATTAATTTTGCCCAAATAATTTTTTGGAATCATCTGTAACATTGAAATAGAGCCGTCGATCTAGTTTAAAATTTATTATGTTATTTTTATGCAAATCTGGGATCCGCACCTAATGTTTAATTGAATGTATGTAAATATTGAAAACCCAAATCGCCCGTGATCTATGAGAGAGTTTTCATAGACTTGGATAAATGTGTTTGATAAATGTGTTCTAAATAAATTAATAATTGAAAATTTATTAGTGTTGGGGTTAGGGTACGGTAGTACGGTACGGTAGGTACGTAGGCTATCATTAGCTTAACTATTTATGTTTTCAGCTAAAATGGAGTAAAAACATTTCATCACTTACTAGCGACCCACTCGCATATCACCTATAATTATTTTATTATGCTGCATTTGCCATAAGATTGATTGTTATTATAATTTATAATTTCTTTATTTTTTTATAGTTTTGAGAAAGTGCAAGCAGTAAGTGGCTGCAAGTGACGACGAAATCGGCGGCAATGGCGTCCCCCTCGGGACTCGAGCCTATGCGTGCGGCCGTAAACAGAGCGTTGAATTATTTTAATTTTACATTTTCTCGAAAAATATACATCCGCTTTACATGCTATAAAAGCTGAAGCTTATCTTTAGAAAAATTTCTTGATGATGGAATAATTTTCGTTCGTAAGTTTCAATATCTTTATATTATCTTTGCCTTGCTATGTGTGGGATGCAACGTGAGACTGATTTCATTGTTTTTATTAGATTAAGTTTTAACTTTTTTGTAAAGAAAAGGTTTTGGCCTGTATATTCATTTATTCTTTTTACTTAGCAAATGCAATAATAGTTACGTAAAATCCGATATTTTTCATTTTGAACCGATAAATCTTATGTTTATAACGGCATCAATGAACATCTTTTATATAAAGACGCAAGGCCGCGTTTAACGACGCTAGAAATACGAACAACCTCGAGCCTGATAATACAACAGACGGACGAGCGATAAAAATATCTATTAGATTTTTATCCTCGTTTTACGTACATGAAAATAATTAAAACTAGCATATTGCATTTTATCCAACAGTTCAGATATCAGTATTATGTATTTACAGTAATTGTAAAATTGTATGTTATGTTTGTATAATATAAGTAGATATAGATTTTATTTTGAGGTCAGATGTGGTGCAGAGGTACAAGCGCATCACAACTCGATAGGTCGTGAATTCGATTTCTCTTGTAACGAGGCAAAACGTGGAAATTGGGAAACGGAAGTGTCTTAATGAGAACGGAGTATCGTAACTCTATGTTCCTAAATTCCTTCTGCCTACCTTGCTGTGTGCGAGATACAAGCGTGTGTGTAGCTAAAAAAGAGTATCGAGGATCGAATTCACAAACCTCGCGCTTACTGTCTGAAGTTATCCCGCTGAGCCACGATAATCTCATAAAAGAAATAAATTAATTTAATTATTAAATATCTCGCAATATATGGCTCCAAAAGAAATAGCGACAGTCAATTATAAAATTATAAAACGCTAGCTAACGTTGGATTTAGTAGCACGAAACGGAGCTTAACCTATAAAAATGGTATTTTTATAACATAAAATATTTTGAATTTCATAATTAATGCTGTACGCGGACAGTATTTTACGCCCCCGATCGAGTTTTCGTTTGCACGAAACGAAACTGAATGTTTCGCTTATTTGCTTTGCCTCGACGCGTTTTTCATACAAATGGTATGGTGTGTATTTCAATGAAATAAAAATCATAAAGTGCGAGTCAGACTCGCCCACCGAGCTTCCGCACCAATGTTAATTTTGTGGGTTTAAGGAAAACAAGTAGAAATTATATAAGTTATTAACTATATAATACTTATAATTTTTTTTCGGATTTTTTGCCTAATTTGTATTGCAAATTCTCACTGTTTGCCTGATTTCATAATTGTAGGTCCACTGGAGACACCATATAGATTTTGATTACGCGGCAAATTTCATATAAAATGCCGCAAAATTGATATATAAATGCCAGTATTTTTTAATAACTTTGACTTAACCGGATTTTTCTGTTTCAAAGGTCTATAGACCTAAATATTTAATATTAATTTGAGCTTTTGATACCTCTATGTAATCTCGAGATAAATGGTCTTGACGGGCAGACGGCAACAAAATGGTCCTATAAGGTTCCGTTTTACCTTGAGGTACGGAACCCAAAAAAAATACAAAACCCGTTCAAGCTAACCGCTTATGAGGCTTGAAACATAAATTATATCATAAATTTTTATGGCACCAATTTTTGATTCAATTGTAGATAAAAATATTTTATGTTAGACATATTACGATACGAATGTTCTACGGTTAGGTGTCGTATGTTTATTGCTTTTTTATATTTTAGCTTTCATATAATATTTGTTAACCAAACCGACAGAAATTGATTAGTTTTAATTAGTAATATTTATGGAATTGAGTCGTGGTGTAGGGGCCAAGCGTGAGACTGTGCGATGCGACAGGTTTTGGGTTCAATTCCCATTCGAAGAAAAGAAATATTTTGATTTTTTCGCTTTGGTGTAGTCGCGTCCATGAAATTGGCGGAAAGGGGGGGAATAGGGTAATCTTTCCAATTCAAACCAAATGGTATACCGTTGAAGCCAGGTCCGGGTAGTACGGTGGATGTTTTAGACATTCCAATCGAAGCTATTCTAATATAGTAGCCGTCTCTCGTGGAGTGTATTGTTTACCGTGAAGCAGCAGTGGTGTAGAGGCTGTTCAGCCTCGATTGCTTACCATCTAGGATTATATTCATCATGGTTTCCATTTGCTGACAATAGATGTCTGCCATAATCGTCTGGCCAAATTTGAGAAAACTGTAATGATCGACATCGGCACTTGTTCACCAACCGCTTACAATTAATAGTTTTTGAAGCAGGATTTGGTCCAGCCATTGCGATTGACTGCTTCCGATTATTTTAGAGAATCCACTTGTCATCACAGGTTAAGATTCGATATAAAAACCCTTCATTGTTGTTCCGGTTAAGTAATGAATGGTCGTAGGTCCTTTTAAGCTTGCTTTTCAATTTGCTTCAAGTGGATTAAAACAGTTTCATCACTAACACCGCAGCCTGTACCTAGCTCAGACGTGGCTTACGATGGATCCGCTTCCACAATAGCCTTTAATTCTTCACTATCAACTTGGGTCTCTGGGCGTCTACGGGGATTTTGATTGTTCTGCGGGTCGAAATTTCCAGATCGAAGACGTTGGAACCAAAAACGCACTATGTTTTCTTTTGCGATACGACCGACCGCCTTACACATCACTAACCCTTCAAGCCGTTTCCGCAGCACTGGTGCCAAGGTGGAACTCGTATTCATATATAACGCGATATTTCAAGTTTTCCATTTTGTAAATTGAGTGACGCAAACAGAAAAAAGCGTATGAATAACGGTTAACGAAATACAAATACATGTGGAAATAGCTGTATAAATTTGAATTTGGAATTCCTAACTAAAGAGGAGAAAATTATGATTAAGATCACAATTTTATTATTTATTATTTTATATTAAAAATACATCTATTATTATTAAATTTATTATTTTTATATTATATTATATTAAATGTTCTTTTTTCAAGTGAAAAAAGAAGATTAATTTTTCACTAAGTGTCCCACCTCCAAGTCTCGACAATATTAATAATTGCTCACTTCATACGTAGGTAGGAACGTCTTGGTTTTAATACAAAAATAAGCAACCTCTTTATTTTCAATACAAAAATTGATGTCGCGTGGGATATGAACCTACAATCTACGCCCAACTTTCGCGTTACTTGGATATGTCCCAAGAGAATTTCGACAGCGCCAACATTTATTTTCATTCTGATATAATTATTTTTAATTTGTCGACTTCACGCTGTATCTCGCATGTAGTAGGATAGACAGAGGGAACCTAGTGTAAAGACACTACGCTCCCCACTTTCTGCTGAATTCTGAAAGCATTGCGTGTTGATTGGTAGAACTCAACGACGCGCTTTGCTTCGAAACCAGAGCGAATAAATTAACAATATTATGTTTTTCATTTCTTCGAGTGGGAATCGAACCCAATACCTGTCTGTTTACAGTCACACGCGTGTACCCCTGCACCACGAGTGAGATTTTTAATAATTAGCCCATAGCATTAAAGCAGAAATATGTTAGAGAAATCCCAGATATTTATACTTTTACTTTGAACTATAGGACTCTAACGAAACTGTTAATTATGTGATAAAATATAAATATATAAAATAACAGGGTATTTTTACAGCACAAATACCGCGGCTGTTAACCTTTGTTATTTATAGTCGACCCCATTTAAATATATAATTAATATAAATAATATTTTCGATCTTAAAACTTATTAAGTAAATATTTAAGTTATGTTTGAAATTGAGAAATAATGAAAAGCCTAGACTTATAACGTTGTACTCTTGACAAAAACTGCTTTGTGGCTTACAGTTCATATTTAATCTCCTCCTCCTCTCTTGCGGCTTAAGGTGCACTCTATGGAAAATATCTCAAAATATGACCGTGGGTACTATTTCTAATGAAGGAATACGATGTTAAGTATAATTTTAAATTTTTTGTAAGAGGCCAGTAGTGACACAGTGACGCAAATATATGACTATAAACGCGACAGGTTATGGATTCGATTTCCACTCGAGGAAATAAAATATTTATTATTCTATTTTCCCCGCTATAGTGTCGCGGCAAAGCGCAACGCAATGCCTCTTGAATTTAGTGGAATGTAGAGAGCGGAGTGTCTTAACACAAGATCTCTTCTGCCTATCTTGCTACATCCGGGATACAGCGTGAATCTGTTTTATTTTTTAAACAAAATTGATACATTTTCTTTAACTACGGTAAAAATATACTGAATTCGTTTCATAATTTGTTCAAAAATAAACATTTTATAAAGTATCATTTGAATTTAGTATGTACTCTTGAAAGATCTTGTAAAATTATCACTGAATGCGAGCTATAAAAGAATTTTTATTAGTGTAGCCTAAATAGCTTCTAAGGAACTTTTGCCAAGATCCAAGAAGTCCTTAAATATTTGTAATTGTTGTAATAAACATGGTATAGTCTTTTATTATCTTCACGCTGCATCCCGCTCAAACCAAGATAGGCAGAGAGAACCTGGGAACTTAGTGTTAAGACACTGCGTTCCCATTAAAGCACTGGCGTTCCCCATTTTTCTGCCTATTATTTTTATTTTTCTGCCTTTATTTGGTGTCTATAATAAATATCCCATACATTTTCAGCCTTCCCAAACTATTTTATAGTTATATCGCAAGAGAACACAATGACCGACTCTGTTTTGTCATCGACAGTTCTATAGAAACCATACGTTGTTGGGAACAAAATAAATAAAAAAAACTCTTAATCGGTACGCGTATTCAATGAGGTGCAATTTGTTAAATCTTTTCATCTTGGAATCAGTCGGAATAACGATTTATAGTACTTTATTTAAATTGAAATTTACCTTTATTAACATTTTATTTATTTTTTACAGCTCCTCTTTTTCGCTCAATTTCCAAGACATTCTGTGTTAAGTGGCGGATCTTAACGCCGCGCGTTGTCTTCTTACCGGAATGAGGCAACGAAAATAATTCATATTCCTGAATGGAAATGAGAACCCACAGGAAAAAAGAACCCACAACCGTCGCGGGATGATTATGTTATAATAGTTTGGGTGGCCTAATATAGTGCTATAAGTTGCCTTTAGGAAAACACAATTATATGAGAAGTATAATATGAGGAATATGAAAAATATTTCTTTCAGCTTAGTGCTTTTACTCTCATAGATTGGTTAGGCAGAGAGAACATAGTGATAAAACAATCCGTTTAGCCTTTAACGTAGGCGCGTTGGCTTCTTGCACTTTATATGAATGATATAAAAAATAATCTTTAAAGACATTTTAGTATGTGAAATAGAATTATATAATTGTCTAGCTATAATTATTTAAGCATATTTAAACTGTATATATCACAAGTCACGCTTTCCAAGAGGTACGGGTTCAAGTCTCATAACGATCAAATTTTCAATCGTTTTCTAAAAAAGGGATTCTTCATTTTATGCCATTGCTTTCTAATATTCAAGAATAGTTTAATTAACAAATGAATATTTAAATTTATTGATTCAAAAGCAAATATTAAATATGAATACATAATACATTGTAAGAGTGAAAAAACGCTTTGTATCTTGTACAGTAAGAATAATTTAAATTTTTCCTCTTCTTAATATTCTTTTGATATACGAGTATGAAGTACTTGCCTATTATAACTAATTTATATGAGAAATTAGAAACGTCTCAAGTAAATTGTGATAACTTCTAAGAAATGATAATTTCTTTTTGTTTTCAAATATGAAAAAATGTAAAGTTGTTTTATTTATTTCATTTCAGGTTTACGTTTTTCCTTCATAACATAGAGAGGTAGGATAATTTAGTGTAAAGAAATAGTTTTTTACCAAGTAAATTTGTTGTGTTGAAGCGCATTCAACCAAACTTTCTCTCCAACCACGATTTTCTTAATTATCTTCATAATATAACAAAATATATTATGTATAACTTATATTTTTCAAGTACATAATTGTTAAAAAGACCATGTCAACGTACCCGTCTAGTATATCTAGTGTATAGGTATATCACGGAGATGCTATCAACGATTCTTAATTTAGCTGCCGCCTGCAACTTGTTCTGAAATTAATCTGCTCTCAGACGTAAATATCCATTAAGCTCTCCGATAATATAAACGAACGACCAAAATGCAAATTCTAATTAAATTATTAATTAAGTAAATTTAGCAATGCAACTCGTGTAATTATAAAGAAATGGAATGCTTTGGAAAGGGCTGTGCTTGGTGTATCTTTGAAGGATCGAAGTGGCAGTGGTCTGGCCACATTTGTTGCAGAACTGATGCTCGTTGAGGTAAATGCGGTCTGGACTGGAGACCATGTTTCAGTAAGCGTAATGTAGGACGTCTACCATTCTATCGATTACCAATGTGTTTTCCATTTAGTTAGATAGATTGATGAAACGTAAACATCATACAGTAAGAGATGAGAAGAGTATTGACAGCTTACGTGTGCTCCTAAGCACGAGGGTATAGCACTGCCAATCATCCAGCTCCACGTTGAGAATTTATTGATATAAAAGGTATATCATTTTGTTTTCTTCTTGTATTCAGTCTGATCCATAGAATATACGGTTATTTTTCTCATTTGCTGTTGAAATTGAAATTTAATTTAATTATTCTATATTTAAAGAACATAAAAGCTTGATTGGTTACTTCAGTTCCGGTACTAATGGTATTGGAATGTAATGTAAATAAGTTTAGATTTTTTTCATTTTGAAACAAAATACATTGAAAATTGTATTTTTGAATGTAGCTTTCTCTTTAGTTTGTTTTTATTATTTATATTCGTTCATAACTTTTAGGAAAAAAAATCACAATAAGGCAATTAAATATCAAAAAACAATAAAAATAAGACTTATTTCAGGTACATTAATTAAAGTTTACTGTAAAATTGTTTAGGTATTGCATATATTAAAAATTATGAAATTTTTACAACATTTTTATATCGGAAAATAAAATGTATTCATTTTCATACAAATATCTATCTATATACGAGTAGAATTGAATACTTGCGTGAGCAAAAATACAATACAAAATATAAACGTTATAGCCGAGCGGTTGACAAGTGGCTAAATGCAATGATAGTAGATTGGCAGTCCATTCTGGGATAACTTTATTTTTGCAATTTTAGTGTTTCCTAATTCAGCTCAATCTGTCAAATATGGCTGGTTAATTCCGATTGTATGAAACAACACAAGCGGAACCAGAGACATTTTAGTGTTAAGTTACTCCATTCTCCGTCCCAATGCGAGATTTTTGATTGAATGTTGAATAGCGGAAGAGAACACCGCGCTTGGGTGAACCGATTCAGAACAAAGAAATGAAAACAATTTATTTCCCCGAGTGAACAATGGATCCACAACGTTACGTTTATAGCCAGAAGCAGTCCCACTGTGTCACGATGACCAAAAAGATACGAAAAAGTGATGAGCACAAAAACTATAATATGTTAAAAATAGGCTAGGCGCTTATATAAGCGACGACTTTGTTTTTGCACAAAGTGTGACTGTAAAACCAACTGGCTGTCGGTTCGGGTTCGATCCCCACTCGAGGAGATGAATAATTACATAAATTTATATTTCTATTTATTCGCTCTGGTGTCGAGGCATAAGTGCGGCGTTGAGTTCTGCCATTTAACACGCAATGCCTCCAGAATTCTGCAGAAAATGGGGAACGGAGTGTCTTACACTAGGTTCCCTCTGCCTACCCTGCTGTGTGCGGGACACAGCGTAAATCTAATTTAACTTTAATTTCTTTTTACTTTATTTGAAGATTTAGTATAACTTAGCTACATTAGCTACATTAAGCATAATTTAGCTGCATAAAACTATTTATATTTCAGCTAAGAAATAAGTTTTATTTTCGTATCTTTTGATATTTTTTAAGCGTGTCAGCTGGAAGGCGGAAAGAGGAAGTACCGTAATATGTCTAACGAACCACGCTAAACTCTATTGATGACTACGTTGATTGATCTTAAAGAGTGATTTTAGGGGCATCTCTGCCTTTGTGTTAGAATAAATCTTTTTACTAGCAGCGTCTTAAATCAGGTATAATGATGCAAGTTGCTTTTCATATTTGTATATTTATCTTTATTGTAAGATGCGATGGTTGTAGATTCGATTCGCACTCAGGGAACGAATTGTTTTCATTTGCTCGCTCTGAAAGCAATACAAAAGCACGGCGTTAAATGCTGCTCTTTATTACGCATTGGTATATAATCTGCACTAATGTATGTAAAAAAGTAACGATAGTTACTTAGTGACGGACAGACAACGCACAGTTCTACGGGAAATTTATCTTGTTGGCTTACTATAGAGTATAAGTTTTTAAGGAAACAGCCACAAAATATTATACTCCACACAAACAAAGTTAGATATTTTAAATTGTTTATAAAGATATCATGAAATGAGGCCAGTAGTGGCGTGAGGGCAAAAGTGTGTGACTTTAAATGCAACTGGTTGTGAATGCAACTCACACGTGAAGATGAAATATTCGCCCTTTTAATGTTCGCACTGGTGTCGAGGCAAAGGGCGGCGTTGGGTTGCGTCACTCAATATACAATGCCTCTAGACTTCGGGTAAAAACATGGGGAACGGAGTGTCTTAACACTAAGCTTCTTCTGCATATCTTGCTGTGTGCGGGATATAGCGTGAAGCTGATCATAAAATATACTTTAGATATGTTTTATATTAAAGAAGAAACTTAAAACTTGTAGTCTATGTTACCCGTACATAGAGTGTGTTGCGAAACGTAAAGTAAACAGTAACCAAGTTTAGTTCCAGTGTAAGATGTACTAAGACTGCAGAATTGGATATTTTAGGAAAATGCCGGAACCGGCTGTGTAAACACTACTGCATTTAAAACTTTACCGGCAACTTATAGAATGGGTTGAAAGTTTTAGATTTTATGCAAGATTTCTTATTAGTAGGTTCGTATAGAACTTGTTAATAACAATTTTTTTTGCTTAGTGTAACCAGAAAGAATTTAGAAACAAATCAAATTTTCATTCTCCTTAAGTAGCAGAATTCAACGCCGTGCTTTGTCCAGAACGTTATTACTAGATATACTAGACACATTTCCCTGAATAGTGATCGAATCCACAACCATCGCGCATACAAACAGTCACTCCCACAGCATCAAGAGATTTTTTGGGTCATCTTGGGGCCAATCGTGGCGCAGAGGCATACTTGTGTGACTACGCGACTTCGTTCGATTCTCACTCGAAGAAATGAAAAAAATAATATTTTAATTTCTTCGCTTTTGGATCGAGGCCAAGCGCGCCGTTGACATCCGCAGCTCAACACGTAATGCCTCTATGCCTAATTCGACGGGAACCGAGTGTCTTAACACTAAATCCTCTGTCTATCCCGCTGTGTGCGGGATACAGCGTGAAGCTAAAAGAAAAATAATCTTATAATATCCAGGTATTGAAATATTTTTTTACTGCAAATAAATAAAACGAATTCTTAAACCACATGACTTTATGGAGTTACGTCAGCCCGTCCTGGAGTGACGACGGCGGTGGTCGACACAGTATTACGTTATTTTAGCGGTCTTTCTTCGAATGAATTTCATTTGTAGAGGAAGCTCAAAATACTTTTTAATATTTCTTTTCTTCTTAATAACATTTTAGAAGTTCACGTCAGTTATATTATGATTATGATATATTATGATTTTTATTAAATAGTTGTATGATAGTACATTTTTTACATTATATTTATTAGAAAATTATTTTATGCGTATATAAATAATATAAATAAGAGGCCAGCCGTGGCGCATGGGCACAAAGTGCGACAATAAAATTGACTGGTTTTCGGTTCGCACCCTGCTAGAGGAGAGGAAATATTTATTACCATTTTTATTTTCACTTCTTTTCTCTGGTGTCAAGGCAAAGCGCGGCGTTGTTTTACGCCACTCAACACTAGATTCCGTCTGCCTACCCTTATGTGTGGGGGATACTATGTGAAGCTTATTTCTTATCTGATGTAACAATAAAACAGCAAGAATAAAATTTTAAACATTTCATTAAAGTCTTAGTGAAATGAGAATGAGAAATGAAAAATACTTATTTAGAAAACGTATAAAAATTTGAACGTAGCGGGTCTCGAACCCGCGCCTCCTGGAAACCGACCAGGCGCTCTGACCACTAAGCCATACGTTCTCATCAACCTACGCTGAATTTTTTTACTTATTTGTGTAAAACCTAGCCTACGAGCCCCACGTATCATATTATTAATTTTTTTTTTTGGTTCATTCGTTTATAAATCATAAAGATGTTTTTTTTTATTTACTAGTAATATATTTCGTGTTACTTTTAATTTTCACACTTTTAATTTTTAGCTTTTAAGAGCAACGTAAATCGTTGAAAATATTGAGACTATAGATTGTTTTGTTTAGTTATTCTTATTAATATTTTCCTTTGGTTACGTTTACTTATTATTTTAATTAGTTAGGTATTTTGTCTACTATTAAAAAAATTCATAAGTTACATTTACTTATTACTTTGTTCATTTCAATTACTCAGGTATTTTATTTAATATTAAGAATTTTATTTTCTTTATTTATATATAATTATTAATATTTTTCGGCTTATTTTGATTGCTTTGGCTTATACAGTCTTACTCATACTATTGAAAGCTATTTCATAAATATATTTAATAAAAATTCGTATAGTTTAAGCGGGTTATAAATTCGCTGCAACACAATGTGAGGCCAGTCTTGACGCAGCGCCGGAGGACTGTAAAAGAGGTAGGTAGAGGGATAGGTGTGGATTGGATTTCCACTCGATGATATTCCAAAGTTTCTTCCTTTGCCTACTCAGCTGAGTGCGGAATACAGCGTGAAGCTAAAAAAATATATATAAATATTGTAATAATATAGTCAATATCTGACATTAAAGTAGGAAGTAGTAGCTACATCGATGATGCCAAGGTAAAAAAGAAAAAAGTGAAAAAATCGCAAATATTTTTATTGTTCTTTGTAACTACTACTAAGAAATGTAGTTTAATATATATTTTTTTCAAAATTTCAAAAAATGTTTATAAATAACTGTTTTTTGAACGTGTGTTTAAAAACTAAAACTTCTTGAAAGTATTAAAAACAGCAATAAAAGAAATTTACAATTTTTCACTTTCGAAAACTATTACTACGTTTTTTTCCTTTTTAATTTCCTAAGGACCGGACGTAAGTTTGCGTATTGATTGATTCCAACGAGTACAAATACGTTTTCCATTCTCTCGCGTTAGATAGATTGATGAAACGTAAACATCATACAGTAAGAGATGAGAGGAGTATTGAGAGTTTACGTGTGTTCTTAAGCGCGAGGGTATAGCACTGCCAATCATCCAGCTCCGTGTTGAGAATTTATTGATATTAAACGTAAATAGATTTATTTTCTCCTTGCATTCAGTCTGATCCATAGATGAATTATTATTATTTGTAGCTTAAAATGAAATGTGTTTTAATAATTTTATTTTTATTTGTTGTTTAATAATTTTATATTTGGAGAACATAAATACTTCATTGTTTACTTTAGGTACGGTTCTAATAACATTAAAACGTTTAAAAAAAAATCGTTGAAAAAAATTATATATTTGTGTGTAGCTTAAATTTATGATAAATTAAATTATTTTTTTATTGTTTATATTCGGAGACATTTAGAAGAAAAATTACGAAGTTAAAAATAAGGCTTATTTTAAGGTTGAATTTTCATGAAAATTATTTAGATTTCGTATTATTTTTAAGCACATTTTAAAATTTATGACATTTTTCCAACATTTTTTGTATATCGAAATATAAAATGGACCTTTACACTTCCATACATACATCTATATTTTTCGAGTAGAATTTAATATTGTTTGAGCAAAATGCAATACAAAATATTTACGTTATAGTCGCGCCGTTGACAAGTGGCTAAATGCAATAATAGTAGATTGGAAGGCCATTCCGGGAAAATTTTATTTCTACGATTTTGGTGTATCCACATTCGGTTCAATCAGTCAGATCACGTTGGTTAGTGTTATTTGATTCGGCTTTTAGTTGTATCAAACGCAATGAGGCAGAAACAGTCTAGAGTTAGTAGCACCATGCTTTGGCTTGTCACAATAAGGAAATGAAAATAATTCATTCCACCGAGCCAGGATTGAACCGACAAGCAGTCCGTTTAAAGCCAGACGTTGTCCCACTGTGTCATCATAAGCAATTCAATTGAAAAAGAAGATGAGCACTAAAAATATGTTATAAGCACGCTGGTCGCTTAGGTTATATGTATTATTTTTTCAACGTATTTCAGTTTACCTACATATATGTATGTTATTTAATTTAGCTTCATATAACTATTTATATTTGAGCTAAAAAGTGAATTTTATTTTTGTAGCTGTTGATATTTTTTAAGCTTGACAGCTAGGGAAGGCGGTAGGAGGAAGTTCCGTAGTATATCTAACGAACCACTATTGACGACTACGTTGATTGATCTTAAAGAATGGTTATAGAGGCAGAGATGACTTTGTATTAGAATAAATCCTTTTACTAACAGCTTCTTAAATCAGGTACATTTGTTAAGTAAGTAAAAGCCACTTGCTTTTTATCTTTATTGTAAAAGGTTATCTAGGAATCGATAGAATGCAAACGCGACGGTATTGGATTTGATTTCCGCTTGAGAAATGAATCACATACGTTTATGTATGTAAATCACTGTCGACGGATTTATCTATCTATTGATGGACTAATAACGCACGCAAATCGCAAATCTGAAATATGTCTGGTTGGTTTGTTATAAAGTATAGGGTAGCACTAAGAAAACATTTGTTCTTATGGAAATGGCTTCAAAATTTTATAGTCCACACAAACAAAGCTATTTCAAATCGTAGAATATAAAGATATCATAAAATGAGTCCAGTTGTGACGTAGAGGCGCTAGTGTGTGATTGTAAACGCGACTGGTCGTGGGTTCGATCCCCACTCGAAGAAAGGAAATATTTATATTCAAGAAGAAACTTAAAACTTGTAGTCTATGTTACGCGTACATCGAGTGTGTTGCGAAACGTAAAGTAAACAGTAACCAAGTTTAGTTCCAGTGTAAGATGTACTAAGACTGCAGAATTGGATATTTTAGGAAAATGCCGGAACCGGCTGTGTAAACACTACTGCATTTAAAACTTCACCGGCAACTTGAATAGGGTGAAAGTTTTAGATTTTATACAAGCTTTCTTACGTGTAGAAATTTATATATATATATTATTTTTTCGGCAGTGTAGCCAGAAAGAATTTATAATCAAATTAACTGTCCATTTTCCGTAAGTGGCGAAACTCAACGCCGTGCTTTTACCAGAACATTGATATCTGTGTGAAGAATGAAGAAAGTTCGGATTCCAAACCTTGCAAAAATTCTGTTTACAATTCGGCGCTCTGACAGCGCCAAGACATTTTTGAGGCCCTTTTGAGGCCAGTTGTGAAGCAGAGGCACAAATATGTGACTGCATCCGCGACACACTGTATGTTCATTTCTTCGATCTGGAGTCGAGGCAAATTACGGCGTTTGTTGCGCTCCTGCTGTGAGCGGGATACTCTAATTATTTTATTGGTAATAAACAAAACAAAAAAAATTAAACCACATGACTTTATGAAGTTACGTCACGCCCGTCCTGGAGTGACGACGGCGGTTGTCGACAGGAGTACGTTATTTCAGAGGTCTTCGAATAAATTTCATTTGTAGAGAAAGCCCAAAATACTTTTAATATTTCTGTTCCTCTTAATAATATTTTAAAAGTTCACGTATACTCGTATATATATTTCATTTGGTGGCCACGAATTTATAGTAGTAATAGTCTTTTGGAATACATTAACGTATTTAACTTATTTAAATAACACAGTAATTACGTCATTGTTGCACTAAATGAGCAGTATTTTTTATTATAATATTTTCATTAAAATAAAACTCGTGGTTAATAGTATATTACTTCATTTGTAGCAAAATATAATAATCTAGCTAGCGATGGCGCATGAGCACAAGCGTGTGACTGTAACCGCAACAGGCTGCATGTTCGATTTCCGCTCAGGAAAAAGAAGTATTTTCATTTCCTCGCTATAGCAATTAAATTAATTAGTAACAATTCACAGAGCGGCGTTGAGTTTAGCCACTCAACACGCAATGCCTCCAGAATGCGACGGAAAGTGGGGAACGGAACTGTCTTAATGAGAACGGAGTTTCTTAATACAAGGTTCCCTGCTGCATGAGAAATACGGTGTGAAGCTTACAAACCAATAAAATCTAATATATATTTCCGAAAATAACTGAAGGAAAATTTTTCGTCATCCTACGTCATAATTCCATTTGTCCGTTAACATGCCACCAAAGTTAATTATACAAACGCAACCGCATATTTTTATATGTATATATGCTAGCTACATAGCTCTTGTTGGCAGTCTCGAGTACGCAGAAACTCGCAATGTGATTAAATATTTTTAATGTGAAAAAAAATGTGTGAAGCCACGATGTTTTTCTTTAGGAATCAACCGATTCTCAAAGGAACGGCGGTGGAAAATTTGTGTATGTGCGCTAAATATAATACACATCGTTCTTTTCAGTTTGTTTACTGTTTATATTTTTGATATTTGGTTAAAATTTTAATTTGCGGTATCTTCTTAGTGTTTTTGATAATTTAATAATGTTTGAATGATAATCTCCTCTCTTGAGGCCAGTCGTGGCGCAGTGGCCCGAAGTCTGACTGTAAAACCGATTGGTTGTGGGTTCAATCCCCACTCGGGGATATGAAATATTTACTTAAATTTATATTTCCATTTCTTCGATCTGAGGCAAAGCGCTGCGTTGAGTTCTGCCACTCAACACGCAATGCCTCCTGAATTCGGCAGAAAGTGGGGAACGGAGTGTCTTAACACTAGGTTCCCTCTGCCTACCCTGCTGTGTGCGGGATATAGCATGCAGTTAATTTTTAATGATAATCTTGTATTGTTGTAAATTTCACTTCGATCCCAAATGAAGCCAGTCGTGGCGCAGGGGCACAAGCGTGCGACTGTAAATGCGACAGATTGTGGGTTCAATTCCCACTCGAGAAAATGAAATATTTAATATTTACATTTCTTCACTATGGCGCGAAGGAAAAGCGCGTCCTAGCACTGGTTTCTTTCTGTCTCCTATACCTTGCAAAATGCTAGAAACAGCGTGAAACTGGTAATCTAGTATCGACATGTAGGTATGAGTACAATCCGTATATTTAATTCTATATTATATTATATATATAAGGTTTAATGAAAAAATGCTGAGTAAAAGTATAGCTCCCAAAACATATACTATATAACATTTAATTGTTTAACTGTGGAGGCTTCCTGTGTTCCATCTGATAGAATTTTAAACAGTGTAGACAGAGGGAACCTGGGGATTAAGACAATCTGTCTCTGCTGAAGTAGCCCTAGGCATTGCGTGTTAAGTGCGGGATACAGCGTGAAGCTAAAAAAATAAAAATATATTCCAGGCTTATTTAAATAAAAAAAAAAAAATCAAATATTTTTCATAGCTCCAATATACATACAAACAACATCAACCGTACACGGTACTGTTTATTTGATGTTTCAAATGGAATATATTGAAAATCACTTTTTATGTTCGTGTCCCCACGAAAGTAGGTCTAGATTGACTTTGATGAATGCGGCGCTCGGAGGTGGAAAGTTGGAAACTGCACGAAAATCCTTTTAGCGGATCCAGACATTGACAAAACGGACCTCTTTTTAAGCCGGCTCCCAAACAAAGCTTGAAAAGATAGAAGGACATATGTTTGTTATTTTAATCTTGTTTAGTGATTTAGTGAACGTAAATATATATTTGTTTCAGCAGTATGCAAGATAGTGTTGCATGATAGTGATAGTGTTAAGACACTCACTTTCCGCTAAATTGTACGTACGTAGAGTGACATTTTGATGAAACAAACATTAATTGTTAATTTGAGTTAAAACAAAGGTATTGGTGAAATAAGGTATGGTTAAGTAAATCGGTTCAGTACTTTCAGAGAAAAATGTGACCATACATATCGACAG
>DWAN01000992.1:0-19718 GCA_018230445.1 Heliconius hewitsoni
TATTTCATCTCCTCGATTGGGGATCGAACCCACAACCAGTCGGTTTTACAGTCACCTCATATGCGAGATATAGTGTAAAAAAGTTGATCTACTAACAAAAAATAATAATATACTAAGACGAAATATTACACAAACACATTGGTTCTCAAAGTTGAGGATGTCATGTATAAATTGCTTTTTTCTTAATTATTGTTGTATTTTTTTAATGAAGGAAATTATAAAAATATTTCTTTAAGCGTCACGCATTATCCTGCACACAGTATGTAAACATATATCAGCGAGACGTCTTCGCGAAGAAATGACATGATAAAAATCGGCGCCAAATCTCGCATGATACTTTTACTTATCACTTATTAACACTCGAAACAACCTCGAACCTTCAATATGTGGGCTAGCGTGACGATATACATGTACATATAGTATAAGTATAATAAAATAAATATGAATTCTATATAATTTAGCCAATTATTAGATTTTTTCCGGTTCAATGTACTCAATTATTATTTTTTTATAAGACTAGGAATGTTTAGTCGAACCGAAGTCAGTATTAATTCAATATATATATATATATATATATATATATTTCTAGATTACTTTTGGATTTGATTAGCCAAAGTGCATCGTTTTATTCGAATCTAATACACTTTACTTATTACTACAATTGTGTGACGATAAAAAAATATAGAAATATTATTTTATATATACAAACGACAATAGAAAAAACCTAAATGTAAGATATAGTATTATAAGCTTATTGTAATACAGCAAAATATAAAAACAATATGTACAATAATTGTAACGTAAAAAATCAAACGGGCTACCACAGTGGCATAAAATTACAATTCCTACCGACACACGCTTATCAGGTAAAGATATCCGGTTGAGCCATTTGCTACTGCTTATAGCAACAAGCTTAAGTTTTTTTTTTATTGAAGAGCCACTAACTCTAGTTGATTTATTATATAAGTTTTTTTTATCGCCCTGTATTGATAAGCTGTTACACTAGATTAGGGAAACATATTTTTGTGGTATCTACTTCTACTTAAAGATAATTGTATAAATCCATCTGTCTCTGATATATTTATGGAGGTTAAATAGCGTATGAAATTTCTCTAAAGTCATTGCATTTTTATTGTGAACCATCTAAAATCATACTGAACTAAGAGATAAATTGTTGCTTATTAAGAAAGTGTATAAAAAAAAACCTATTTGGAAACTTGTCAAGAGGCGTGGGTTAGAATCCCGCTATGTTCAAATTTTTATACGTTTTCTTGATAAGTATTCTTCTTTCCTAAGTGTGAAATAATACTTCAAAAATGTTAAAAAAAGATAAATTGTTTTATATGTTTAAACATTAAATAAATAATATTAGGTATTTTTTATAATTAAACATTTATTTTTACCGTAAATCACTTTGAAATACGAATTTGTCTTCATGTTCTACTATTATCTTATCTGATAGTAAAACCGTTTCTACTATGTTGCTATCTAAAATATTAATATTTATTATTATTTCGGCTATTTAGTAAATTACCGAATCACTGCAAGTATGACGAATTCATACAAAATATAACGAGAGACCGATGTGTCTGTTTCAACTTGGAACAAAAATGCAACGCGTGTACCTATAGTCAGTATCCTCCTCTTCAGATCAAATTTCTCATTCAATTCTTGTAATTGGTTTAGTAGGTTATTAATTATATGCCGATTCTGTTTTTAATTTCGAAATTACTACAGCTTCAAAATGATGGAAATATCTTTATTTATTTTCAGAAATCTCCTGAATCACTCCGTTTCCCGCTTCCCGATTATTCCAACCTATTTTGATGATGTGTGCTATTTGTGACTATCTACTACTATGACGAAACAACATAGTACGTAGCGTGCTTGTAACGTAGAGGAAACACCCATTTGACCAACAGAACAGCAACTGCGTTCAGTCATACCAGTGTAGCGTCATGGAATTGAGGAAAACATGTTTCATTATAATTTAAAGTATTACATATCCTAGCGTTAACAGCAGATGCTATTCGTAGCAAAAGTTAAACGTACCAAAATTGAGAATAGCACGAATAATATAAAATTTTCTAGTTTTAATTCTATAGTAATTTGAAGCATAATCTTAAAATATTTAGGACAGCGTGACGGAGAATCACGAGACAGCGGAGACATCTTTTCTTTTTTTTCTCTGTAGATCTCGCTATATGTAAAACGAGTGTGGAATTATAAAAAAATATAAATAAAATAAAACAAATTTACAATATATAACTGTATAACATATTTTCATACGATAATAGCCAGTCCGGTTATCTAAACATTTACACAACATGAGATAAGAGAAGCAAACATTTAATTGTTACTCTCTACTTTTATAATCGTAATAATATTAAAAATCACCATCATCGTTACAGCCTATTTTATTTTATTGCCCACTTCATTTTATATGGACTACATATATTGATTTGCCTCATGTCTGTGTGTCTGTCTGTCTGGTGTCGAGATTTGTGCGATTAACATATTTTATTTGATATTTGATCGATATTTTCTTATTTTTCTTATTATATAATACTATTAGAAAAATTATTCTTTATAACCATTGTTTACAACATAAGTTTACATTTAACTATGAAGTCAAAATCGGCTTCACGCCGATGTCATGGAATACGTGTGTATTCAGCACACAGCAGGGTAGGCAGACTTAACCTATTGTTAAGACCGTTAAGTTTCCCGTTTTCCGTTCTCCACTTTCCGCCAAATTCTGGAGGCATTGCGTGTTGAGTGGCGGAGCTCAACGCCGCGCCTTGACACTAAAGCGAAGAAATGAAAATATAAATTTAAATACATATTTCACTTCCTCGAATGAGAATTGAACCCATAACCAGTCGCGTTTACAGTCTGGGTTTTACCACTCAACGTTGCATGTTGAATTTTTTCTTCCAGAATTCGTCGGAAAATGGAAAACGGAGTGTCATAACACTAGGTTCCCTCTGCCTACCGTGCTGTGTGCGGGATATATATGACGCTAAAAAAAGTATCCTGTAGTGAAATACAGGTGACGCAATCAAAACGTGAGTCGGTCTAGTAACTGTTAAACCACAGTATCGCAGGTGGAATAAACCCTCTTTAAACGTATGACTCCTTACCATTTTTTTCGTAATCGGGTTTTACAATGCAATGACTTATGTAAATAACATATTTAAAATATTATTAAGCCTATGTAATTTCCTTCCTCAGTATTATTTCTATACAGAAAACAATAAAATGTAAGAGGAAACTCACACAATTTAAAAAATACGTAGAAATAAAAGAATTCAATAAAATGAATAAATTCTTACAATTTACATAAAAAAAAAATTTTTTTTTAAATCTCAGATGGCTGGTACTGACTTGTATCTGCTTCACAATGTTGTAATTTAATAGATTTTAGTTATGTTGTTTTAATTATATCTACTACATCTACAATAACATCCGCTTATCAATCTTGACACAAACAAATACATTGTAGATCCGTTTATTTAGTTTTACCCAGTTGAAACTTTGCCAAAACTGTTTGCATGGTATCTAAATATACAATGTTTTGTTTATATTTCATTAATTCATCAATAAATCAACCTGGTAATGTGTATTTTTTTAAAAGTTTCACGCTGTATCCCGCACATAGCCGCGTAGTCTGAGGGAAACTTGGAACCTGGTGTTAAGACACTCCGTTCTTCGTTAAGAAACATCCGTATCCCATTTTCTACAGAATTCAAAGTGCATTGCGTGTTCAGTTGCGGAACTCAACGTCACGCCTTGTTTCGTTATCAGAGCGAGGAAATGAAAATATTAAATATTTCATTCTCCCGAGTGGGAACCGAATCCAAAACAGTCGCTTTTAGTAGCACGTTTGTGCCCCTGCGCCACGACGGCCTCGATGAATTTTATTTCAATTACAAAATTTAAAACATTAGATTTTTTTAAATATTTACTGTTTGTTGATGACGTCAAATATTCATATTGAACTAAATATAATTATAAAAAGAATACTCAAAATAACTAAAACTAAAAAGTTACTATTCTATTTAACAATTAAGGTTAAAGTACTTAGTCAAATTGTTACCAATGACGTTCGCGACATACATACAAATCTTAAAAATAATCTTCAAAATCTACACAATATTTAATATACTTAGTTGTTAACTATAATAATTATAAGGGAAACAATACGTATGTATCATTACAAGCCACTAAATTACCCGCATAACCGCATCAGAGTCTAGTAATAGATATCGAAATATGTGGTGAGTTTTAAATTTCTTGTGTCAAAATGCAGTTCAAGATTAATATTATGCAATCTAATGCTAGCCTTTTACAACAATGTATAAGTAATCTCACTGGAAATATTAAAGCACATTTGGCAAGATTGAGAGCAAAGTGATATGTTACTATGTAGTTACTCTCTTTCAATTTTTTATTCGGTTCATATTAATAATATTTTAATTTTAAAATGCAATCTTATTAATGTTCATACATTATTATTAGAAATACGTTTTTCAAGCAAGACAATTTTTACTTAGATAATTTTTTTGTACTCTGGACTGATCGTGAAAATCAATCATTTAATATTATAATTTCCTCGCAACAACAAAATTTCTTGTTACAAAACAAGACAAAACACGGCGTTCCGCGAGTTCCGCTACTGAACACACTTGAAAATTTGGCGGAAAGTAGGAAACGGAGTACTGAGTATAACCCTGCTTTATGCGGGGTACAGCGTAAAGCTAAAAATAATTTAAAGAAAAATGTAGCTCAGAAATCATTGATAGTCAATTAACGTTAAATTTAAAAAACTCAAATATATATTTATAAATTACTATATACGCATAAATGTAAGCGAAGCATTGAGCTCCGCAGCAGTCGAGTGAAAACAACGAGACGAGGAGAGTTAAAGCGAGAGATGTATGTGTATGTACGTTCCTTTTGTTCCCATATAACTGTTAAACCAGTGAACTGATTTAAATAATGATATATTGGCGGATTTTGTCTTGATAGCGCAAGTGTTACTGGATATATAAATTAAGGTTTTTTTTTGAGTTGAGGTACAAAACTCTAAAAAAAAATTAAATAATAAATTTTATTTAATAAATTTTATTAAATAAAATTTAATAAAATAAGTGAAACGATGTCTTCATATTAAATTTTATTTGTCCACTCTGCTTTGCGGAAAAACGCGGTAGTACTGTAAAAAAAGTTCTTACAACAATCTGTAATACGTGAATATAAATCCTTCTAAACATTACATTTGGCTGTTACCTACTTTTTATCTCCTTAGTTGTAAGAACCAAGTCGTGTTATTTGAGCTTTCTGCTCACTCTGTAGATATATTACATGCTAACTGAAAAAGTCCAGACGGCGAATAGAAAAATATTTTTAACTATAAACATTCCTCAAATGGTTGTCAAACCTACAATCATCGTGTTTACACCTGACAATCTGATTTTATCTGCACCACTATAGCCTACGAAAATAATTAAAGTCTTTATAAAATTGAATATTTACTATCTTATTAGATCTATTCATTTTATTTTTGAGACCATTGTGTGTGTGTATACACTTTACATATGTACCAAAATTGACATGTCCATCCATAACAATAGGTGTGTACTAATTTTCTTAAAATGGTTTGAAATATGTAACGAATTAACAACGGCATGGGCGTTGCGATGGCATGTAATGCGACTTTAGTTTAGAAGTGATTTTTCCGTGTATAGGTTTTTTTCCAAAAAAATATTTAAAATTAATATGTTTTTTTAGGAAAATTAACTACCAGGTTTAATTTGTTGTTAGTAAAAATTCTGGAATGGACATCAGACTGTTCGGGGGTGGGCAACCTCTTCTATTCCAACGTCTATGAGCAACTGACTCATTCTCATTATTAAATAAAAATATTATTATTTTTAAAGTATATATTTACTAGATAATAATTGTTTATTATATATTAATAATGTTTATACAAATATGTTTAAAAAATCCAATCGATAATCTTTGAACTAAGTATATTTATTTAATTTAAATATTTTTGCTTGAACTTTGATTAGATTATAAATAGATGTTACAAAAGTTGACGTCGTTGTGACGCAAATGGAACCTCCCATTTATGACTGTGGGTTCAAAGGAGAAAAAGAAATTAAAATGATTTGGCATTTATATTTTTATTTTCTCTTTTTAACTTATAAATTAGCAAATGTGTATGTGAACAAGTGAATTAGAAACAAATAAAACACCCGACTGTATAAACTAATATAGGCTAGTCGCAGCGCAGGGGCGCTAGTGTGTGATTGTAACTTGACAAGTAGGTTCGATTCGGCGCTGCCCGATGTCTCGATTTTTCGCGACGTCCCAATTTTTAGATCAAAAATTGAAATGTCTCGTGCGACAGGACAGGCATAGTCCCGCTTTTTATGGATTGTTCTACGCGCTGTGAGGAACATATTTTTTGTCATTAAAATTTTTAAAAAGTACTAACAATTTTATAAAAATATAAATAAATATATTCATTAGTTAACTACTCCGAAGACTTAGGTAACTGACTTACATTATAATCCAAAACAATGTTATTTAATAAATGTTATTTAATAAAACAATGTTTTAAATTAAAAAGCATTTTACATTAATATCTATCATCATTGAAAGATTTATTAAAAACTAGAATAAATGAATAAATAATAAATTAAATACTGGTTATATAATTTTTAATCGAAAGAAGAATCCCTCTTTTTTACTTAAAACTTCAAAAATCTCGCTTTTTACTGAGATATAATTTGGCAATACTGGTTCGATTCCAACTCGAAGTAATGAAATATTTAATATTTTCATTTGCTCACTCTGGTGTCCAGGCAAAGCACAACTTTGAGCTTCGCCACTCAAAACAAAATGCCTTCAGAATTCAGTGGAAAGTGGGGAGCGGAGTGTCTTAACACTAGACTCCCTCTGCCTAGACTTATACACACGAAATACCTACTGTTATCATGTTCATCTTGGTATAGATTTAAAGTGTCCTGTTATACACACGCGATTATTGTAGATTCATTATTCATATAGAGTACGTAGTTTTACGCGTTTCCCCACGAAAATATTAAATAATTCTCTTCGCAGAACGGGGATCAAACCAAAAATGTGTTTACGTGGCGAAGTAGCAATGGCCTCAAAAATAAAAGGAATAGATCTAATTAGATAGTAAATATTCAATTTTATAAAGACTGATCATTTTCATAGGGTATAGTGGTGCAGATAAACTCAGATTTTCAGGTGTAAACACGATGATTTTAGGTTTGACAACCATTTGAGTAATGTTTATAATTAGAAATATTTTTCTATTCGCCGTCTGGACTTTTTCAGTTAGTATGTAATATATCTAGAGTGAACAGCAAAATGTAGTGTTTAGATGTATGTATATATATATATATATATATATATATATTCGTATATCAGATTATTTCTATATCGATTTTTTTATATCGAGGTCGCGTGTAGGTGAAATGAATATCAAATATTTCATTTATGCATCGTTTTTGCTGCTTTTTGTACGAAAAACCTATAGGATACCTCCCGTAGACCTATAGTTATGAAATTTTGCACGAAGTGACAACATAAAAATAAAGAAAAAAATTGGAGAGGTATAAATTTATACGTATTTAATAGAAAAAATCTTTACCAGCTTATATTTGCAGTTCACTTCATACAGTGATTAAGTTTGTCGACTTTATTCGCCGTGTCATCAACACCTGTGTATAAGGATATTTTTCGTCTTCCCTTCTCATTTATAAAATCTCATTTATAAGTGACAACTTGCAATACAAATAAACTTAAATGATTGTAATTAATTTCATTTAAAATAAGCGCATACGCCCGCAATCTTAAGTGTGTCAACTTGTACTTCTCGTAGATCTACAATTCTGAAATTGGTACAGTATCCTCAGTGGACGAGTCCAACTCACCCTAAACCAGATTTTTTAGGTTCACATGATATCTTGCATATATAGCAGAGTAAGCAGGAGTATGACGATGAACCACTACGTCACGACGGCATCACCTATTAATCCTAATTCTATATTAAATATAATATATGTTAAGTTATTCTCAATTCCCACTCTTATAATTATAAACATTTTAATTTGATATAAAAAAACGTAGCCATATTACAATTTATATATAATGTTTACGCAGATTTTCCAGTTGGGAAAATCAATGAATGAACTTTTAGTGCGTACGTGATTCCTACCTAAAGTTAGGTTATACCCACATCAAAGTAGGATCAAGTCTGTATATTTTTAGTTATCACCTACGAATAATAAATTAATAATATGTATAAATTTATTATAAAATTAAATTACCTATCTATCTAGGATAAATATTGTTATATAACAGATAAATCTCATTATGTAAGTACTTCATAATAATTTAAAAATGAAATTTTGCTATCTAATTATACATATTCAAATTATATCTATATCTACATATTTATTTTAATTTACTTAAACAATTATCGCACTCGTCACTATCATAATATGAAAAATTAAGATACCTACCAATTGCAAAGTTTATTTTCAGTTATTACTTTACACGAAAATAATACCTATCTTCTTTTATAGTCTTGTTACATAACTTATCGACATTACAATATTACATAGAAAATAGGAAAAATGCCGGGACGAAAAATGCACGCTCGTTTCTTATTTGATTTAAAACTTATCTAATCTATGAATGAAAACTCAAAAATACCTACATTTAAATTAATAATTCTTGTTTAATAATTTTATATTTTAATTTAGAAAATAATAAAAAGTTAAAACGATATTTTTTTATTATAAGTAACAAAAACATATATTTGAAAACAATCAAATAATAAAAAAATACTTACCAACATAAAAAGAATAAAATTTTCAATTACTTATAAAAATAAAAACACACAGATAATTTTAATAAGCACAAAAAAAATCACGTGTGACGTAAGTTTTTTTAAAATTATATAACGCGTAGCGCACGGGACTGGACGCGGTCGGCGATAGCGCCGGATTTTGGAACACTGGCCAAACTATTTAGTTTGTATGTACACTATATTGTATATTGTATAATGACCTGCATTGTACACGTTGGACTTACGTTATTTAAATTTACCTCCTAGATTTGTAATATTTAATTAATAAGAATATCCCTATTATATTCTTTTACCTGTATCATATTTTGTAAAAAAAAATGTAATGATGTGTTTTATAGCCAATAAAGACAAAGAAACTGGTTAAATATATGTACATACATATGTATAATTAATGTCTTTAATATATTTTCCCTTTTCTTTTTATAAATAAATTTTAGTTTTTCAACTTGTGAGAATTAAAAATATCTATTGTTTTTTTTTATCCTCCTATACGTATTATGTACATAATACACTGAATGGATCATTGGCAAAAACACTTGTTATGCTGTAAGATATTTTAAATTTAGATGCTTGGACTTGACCGTGATTACACAACGCTTTAAATTAAAGTTACAGGAGAAAAACGCTATACTATGTACAAAGCAAATAAAAAAATATATTAAATGTACTAATATATTTATGTACCTAATAAATACCACAATTTAATATTCTACTAGTTGATGCCTACTACAGTATGTAAGTTAGATACCATTATAATTTATTTTTGATAAATAAATTATGATGTATGTTTAGCTCAACTGTAATGTAAAAGCTTACCTAAACGCTTTTAAAGATTTGCGCAATGTAATTTATCTAGAAGGTACAACTACTCGAACGATATTGTGCAGATTGAACACTTTTTTATATTACGGTAATGAAACCGTCGTGCCGCGCGGGCAACAGCGTTAAGGGTTCGATCCTTTCGCCGATTCATTTCACTATATCGAGGTCAAAGCGATGCGGTAACTTAAAATTAGGTCCCCAGGTTCCATTTGCCTACCCGGCTATGCGTGGTACCTATCTCCTCTATCTATATCATTTTCTGTGAATGCATCTCCTGTATATTTATAGTTTGGGTCACTTTTGGAGTTTGCAGCAAAATGTCTGTCAGATGACGAAACTCAATCGATATACTATGCACTTTTGGATAAAATGGCCTGAATTATATACTATTATGTTTATATATTACTGAATAAAAATATATTATATATTAAATAATAGGGAAATGATCAATATAGGTGGCTAAGTTAAACAATTATCTATCCTACATTTTATTTTCAGACGGATATGTATAAAAAATGTAGGATTTATTGATGTAACAAAATGTATAATATACCGTGAAAAAGTTAGTCAATGTTTAGAAACGCTATCAAAAGTGTACTGATTGTATCATCAGCTGCGTATTAAAATATGCTGGAATACGTGATAACAAAATAAATCGATATTTTGATAACGCATCGCTTCTAAACTGTGAGGATTGACAATTTTTGTGATAAAAAAATATATATCTAAGTAAATAATATGAAATTATTGGAAGAAAGTACACGGAAAACTGTATGAATTATACAATTTTTAATTTTTATGTACATACGAATCGTGAGTTTAAACCTACTACCTACTAAATAAATGACTACTACCACTGTAACAATACTGAAAACGCGAAGATTGTGTCGTACAATCGCATAATATCAGGAATATGGGAATATGTTATTTCACCAATCCACAATGTCTTGAATTCAGAAGAAAAGCGAATAACAGAGTGTCTTGACATTAGGTTCCATTTGTCTTTTGATTATATGAGCGGAAAAAGCGTGAAGCCACAAAATATTGTTATACGACGTACGACACTTAATTATGTATGATTCTTAAAACTAAATATTGAAATATTTTGAAGAAAAAACCATTATAAAACTTAAGAAAGAATTATCAAAATATAAGTTAAGGTGCAACCACAACAACAACAGCAACAAATAAAAGATTTTAGAAAAAAATTACATGTTTTTGTGCAAAATACTTAAATATAGAAAAAAACTGTAATTTTAGATCGTTATAAGTATGGTGTAAAAAACTATGTACATATTTAGATCTTCTCAATAATTCTGCTGACCTTATTGAACCTCTCGAGTTGATTGAATTACGGATCAATCGATACTTAGCTACTTCTTGTAATTAATATGATCTTCATTTGTAATTGCAGATAAAGGTATTAATAGCGGACTAAGTCACAAGAAAAGCTAACTATATCAAGGACTTTTCCTTTTATATTTAATTGACATTGTTAATCGTGAATTAACGAATTCAACACCAGTACGGTGCAGTTGATAAATATAAGAAATTGCTTGGGATGGTAGTTTAAGGTAAATTTTAAGGTCTATTTCAA
Source organism: Heliconius hewitsoni (assembly GCA_018230445.1). Taxonomy (NCBI): domain Eukaryota; kingdom Metazoa; phylum Arthropoda; class Insecta; order Lepidoptera; family Nymphalidae; genus Heliconius; species Heliconius hewitsoni. The sequence continues at coordinate 11,337 of DWAN01000992.1, forward strand.
ATACGTATTTTCGTTTAGTCATTCAGGCTATCGTGACGCAGTAGGACAGCGGACTATAGTCAGCGCGACATATGTGACTTCGATCCCAATTTAAATGTGTGTGTTATATGTAATTTATTTACATTTGCCCGTTGTGATTGATAGACGAAACACGGCGTTGGGTTTAACCATTCAACTACTACGCAATGTTTTAGAAAACTCACTAGGCACTCTGTATTATTGCTAGAAAATAATACTAACTAATCTGGTAGATAAAACTATTACTTGCACACAACATGTAAAATTTTGCGAAAATGAACAGAAATTCTTACTCTAGGTTCTCTCTGCCTACTTTGCGATATAAGCAAAAAGTTATCCATGTAAACTGAGACTTTAGTTGAACCTATACATAACGACATTGAAGAGACTGCGTATTTTAATTTGTAAATATATATTTATCGTCATATCACAAAAAAAAAATTAAAATAATTCGTATAAGTAGTATTTTATACTTTTTTTAGAATACAATTGACGCAATGTAAAGAATAGTATAGTTATAGGTATATACATGAATTTTAACAGTTTTGAAAAAAAAATCCGTATAAATATAGTACCCATTTAATATATTCTTTTTCAACAAAGCAAAATAATTGAATATAAGATTGAGAAGCGCAGAAGGTAAATGATGTTTCAATATGAATCTAGGTCAAAGTACCCTCATAACAATGACAAATTAAAATGTACTAAGAAAGGTAACGTTAATAATATTTTCCTTATAGAATACACTCAAAACGCGGCATTGAATTCCGCCACACGCAATTCGAAAATTGTACGGATAATGGGATACTAAAAAAATCAGTCTGCGTGAAACTAAAAAAAATTGTCAGTCTTATATCAAGTAATTTTTACATAATAATATTGCAGACCTAATTACATATGAAAAAGTATGAGTGACTTGGATTGCATTTTAATTGTTGAAAGTGACACCGTATGTGCCCATCGAAATACCCTTAGGATTTATTTACCATATTAAGAAACTAATTGTTTATAATCGCTTCGTGAATTATTAATAGTATTTCTTAATATGATAAAAGTATTTACAACGTTAGCGCAATTGTTGCGCGTCTCACTCTAAATGATGTGATTTCTTAAAATATGTAATAAAAAGTAATATTATTGAAAATGGAATATAAATCGATGTATTTTATTTATAATAATACAATTCACTCTTGTAAGCGTTCGTCATAAAGAGTAAAATTCGTTATAAAAAAGTACTATATGATCAAAAAATCTACACAATTTTTCAAGCTGTAACATAATAAATTAAATTTTAAAATCTTTTCTAAACATTTGTAACTTATTCCAAATTATTTATTTTTATATTGCACTGGTATAGTAAAATATTAAGTTTTACTCACAATAAGTTTTTTAAATAAGCACATTTGTTAAAACTACATACGTAATCATTTTTATCTATCCCGATAAACAAGATCAACAAGAAAAGTTTTCATATATAATATCATTATGTATAATATCATTTTTTTACAATGTAGTGTACACATATTACACATTATATCATACTACATAAATTAGCGCCTTACAAGATTTTCATACATTTTGATTTTATTAAAATTTTGCCTTTAAATATATTATTAAATTCACTACCCATTATCAGTTTTTTTTATGTTTTTAGGAATGGAACTCGCTGCTGCGCTTCTTATGGACATTTAAAAACTTTATTACGGTTTAGATGCATTTTAACACGTTTTAATACATAAAATATTACCACTCTTTGTTATCTGTATATTGCTTACATTTTAAGTAATGTCAATGTCAATTTGTATTTGTGATTGCGTGAAATTTGACAACTTCATTCGCACGTGTGTTTAGTTTTCATTTATGTGTAAAATAATATTTTTTATTAAATGAGAGTGCTTTTATAACAGTATGGATCCAAAAAAGATATTACAAAAGCCGTCATTGGCTTACACCAGTAATCCTAATTATCGGAAACCTCCAAAGACACCTAACCCTGTAAGTGTTTACTTTGAAACTACATTACAATTATTTATTAAAACAAAACAAAACTGTTGATATGAGCTATATTATTAAAACTATTCATATTTTAGTATTTACAATGTCTGGGAACACCGCATATAGACTCGTTCAATTACATGATCCAAGATGGGTTAAAAGCTGCCATAGCAGATCTAATACCTGCTGAATTTGAAATGCCTAGCGGTGAAAAGATTAAAATAACTATAGATGAAGCTGCTTTCGCTAAACCAAGTGTTCCAATGGAGGCAGTGGGTGTTAAAAATCAGAAAGTTAGTCCTACAGAATGTAGGCAAAGAGCTGCTACTTATAAAGGAGATTTTAAAATTAGATTAAGTTTTAATATCGATGGGCAGATTACTACAATGGATAGATCACTTGGTGCATTACCTATTATGTTGAAGGTAAGAAGACAAAATATATTAAAAATCTAAAACCTAAAATCTAGTTTGAGCAAGCATCTACAGCCAACTTAGTGCAGCTATGACTTGCTGGCTATATGTTTCTTCCTAATGAAAAATTATAATAATGTAAAAATGTTATTCTCTTTTTTGATATTTTGAAATTGTTTGTGGATGAGAACCATATGTTCTTGGTCAGTTTGCTTGGATTGTTTCCAAGAGGTGTAGATTCAAATCTCATTACTTTCTAATTTTTGTATGTTTACTATTTAAGTATATTTTTATTCTCTTTAATTGAAATTTTCAGTCAAAAATATGTCATTTAGCTGACTTGTCACCAGAAGAACTTGTAAAACAAAATGAACATGCAGATGAATGGGGAGGCTATTTCATAATAAAGGTACATACTGTTATTGATTGTTATAAGCATTTTTAACATTTTAAAAATTAATTACCTTATATTCGTTATTGTTATGTTTAATCATTACTGTGATGTGCAGTTTGAAAACAATTAGATTTCCACTAATATTAATATTTCAAAATAGTTTTTTTTTTATTTTAAAGTAAAAAAATATATAAATCAACTCTTTAATCTACAGGGTCATGAGCGTTTAGCCCGTATGCTGTTAGTGACCAGACGTAACTATCCAGTCGCTATCAAAAGATCAGGATGGAAAATGAGAGGCAATCTATTTTCTGATTATGGTGTTTTGGTGCGATGTGTGAAATCTGATCAAACTAGTACTGTAAGTAAAGTTCTTTTATAGTTCAATAAAAAGCTGATAAGAAATAAGACTTTTATTAAATTATAAAAGAAAGTTAGTCGTACAGAATCCTTATATCGTAATATTAAGTTAATAGGGTTATGGGCTCGATTCCTCAGGAGAGTTATTTATTTTTATGCGAATCAACATGCAATATCAAGCCATTGAAATCACAGGAAGGTGGCAAGTATTCTAATAAATTAAAATATGTCTTTCTGTTTCTAGAACAATGTTCTCCATTTTCTTCAAAATGGCACCTGTAAGCTTATGTTTTCTCATCGCAAAGTAATGTATTATGCTCCGTTAATTTTGATTATGAAGTGCCTAGTTGATTGTCCAGATCACTATATATATAGATTATTGCTGAATGGAAAGAAAAATGACTTATATTATGTTAAGTAAGTATTATGTTCTTTAATATTTTCCTTTCATTAATATAGGATTATGGAGCAATGGGGTGGCGTCTGATTGTTGCGATGGTTGTGGGTTTGATTCACAATAAGGGGAATGATGATGTTTAAATTATTTTTATTTAAATTTATGTGGTTCAAGATTTTTGTTCAAGATTGTGGTAATTATAGGGACATTAAGCTTATGAGTCATACCATCTCTGAGTCTTAATATAGATTTCAACCAGGATAGGGCATTACGGAAGCATTTCCGCCCTCAGAACATTGATGGAGGCATACGGGGAAAAAAGGTGGGCTCTATATGTGGCCTTTTTAGATTTGCAAAAATTTTACACTAAATGTGTCGAAGACCGAGTATACGGCCTGCGGGAGCCGAGACTCGAGAACTATCTACATGGGTCCTAAACCAGCCGTTAAGTCGGAAAAGTTTAGGTACCTTGGATCTGGAGGCATAGATCACGATTTCTATTACTGGATAAGCGATGCCTGGGCCAAATAGCGGAAGGCCACTGATGTGATCTGTGACCGCAAGATCAAAGGGCTGATATACAGGAGCATCATTCGGCCGGTTCTTTTGTACAGTAGCGATTGTTGGCCAGCACTATCTCGGCAAACTTCTCAAATGAAGATGCTGAGGTGGATATGCGGCGTAACGCGATCTGATCGCATACCCAACACATTCATTCCAGGCAGGCTTGGAGCCCGTGAGGTAGCGGATAAGCTCCAAGAGCGTTGCCTGAGATGGTTTGGCCAGGTTACTCTATACCTTGGAACTATGTCAGACAAAAACACCTATATCAGTCCCTGGAGTGAGACTTCCCGGAGGCCCAAGGAAGCGCCAGTTCGATGTTATGGTGCAGGACATGAGAGCCCCTGAGGATGCTAAAGACCGTGCAAAGTGGAGTAGGTTAAGTAGGAAGGCAGACTCTGGCAAAAGCCGAGGTTATTGCCAGGAAGAAGTAAAAGGCATTGTGTAGCGAATCTCAACGCCGCGCTTTGCTCATTACCTGAGCGAGGAAATGAAAATATTAAATATTTCATTTCTTCGAGTGGGCGCGCGACAGGTTTTGGATTCAACTAATCCAAAACCTGCCGCGTTTATAGTAGCTTTTTGTGCCTTTAACCCACTATTGACTTCAAAATTTTTGACTTATGCCATTATATTACAGTTGTATACAAAACATGCTTCGAGAACTACATGAGCAAGGCCTCCACACATCGTCGGAGTGTAAATCCTATCTCGGAAGAATGTTCAGGCCTCGTCTGTCAGAGCTGCCACCTTGGAAAACAGATGAGGATGCTGCGGATTTCCTTCTAAACAGATGTGTTTTGATACATTTGAATGGATACAGTGATAAATTTCACGCTTTAATATATATGGCGCAGAAGTTGTTTGATTTGGTACAGAATAAATGTAAGGTAAATGATTTTTTTTTTGAGTTAAACTCTGTGCCTAGTGCAATCGTCATAATTCTACCTAGTAGAATCGTCATTTTGTGTTAAATTATTTTTGTTCTGTTTCGTAGAGGCCATCATGGCGCAGCGTATTACTGTAAGTAAGCGACGTTTGTGCGTTCGATCCTCCACAAGGGGAATTAATTTTTAGATTTTTTCGTTCTGATAGACAAATTGCGGCTCTCAGCTCCGCCTCTCAACACGCAATGTCTCACAAGAGACATTTATTATTATTATTTTATTATAATAATAATAAAAATATACATTAGTATTTTAAATTATTTAGGGTGGCTCTAATAAAATAATGAGAATTCGATTCGTCTAATTAAAGGAAGAGATTTTTTTAAATTTTTTTTAATATTTTCACTTTGAATATTCTTATTTTGATATTTTTTATATATTTAAATGAATTTAATTATTTAAATAAATAAATCAGCGTCACGCTGTCACTCATCAAGGTGAGTGAGGTAGAGGGAACCTAGTGTTAAGACACTCCGTTGCTCCCTTCCTGCCGAAACACCAGAGCGAAAAAATGGAAATGTAAATTTCAAAAATCTCCTCGAGTAGAGATTAAACCCACAACCAGTCGATTTTGCAGTTACACTTACTTTTAAAAAATATTTTGGTATTTTTTTCTTTAGGTTGAAGGCGCTGACGCTGTAATGGTTCAAGAGTTGCAAGTGGGAGGACATTTATACCTACAGGTTCTAAAAGAACGTTTGCAAACATTGTTATATATTACAAAGGCGAATATTTTAAAAAAAGCTAAAACAGCTAAGAAATTTTCTTGGAATGCAGTAAGTATTTCATTTTATTTTTTTTTTATGATTAATTTCTATTTTCAGCAGCTTCTCACTTTATCCCGCAAAACTGGGTAGAAAGAAAAACCTATATATATATATAAATAATACTAAAAAAAAACTGTGGTGAAGGTATAGGCTTTGTAAAAATGTTAAACATGAAGGGTGAAGCATTTTTTTATTTGTATGACGCAAATTATAGATGGCCATTAATATATATACAAAATAATAAGCTTTACTCTGTATCCCGCATATAGCAGAGTAGGCAGATGGAACCTAGTGTTAAGACACCTCGTTCCTCATTTCCCGCCGAATTTATCTAATAATTGCGTATTGAGTGGCGGAACTCAACACTGGGATTTTACCTTGGTGCTAGTAGTGCTAGCAAAGAAATGAAAATATTAATAAATAATAATCCTTTTTCCCGAGTGAGGATCGAACCTACAACTCTCGCGTTACAGTCACACTTGTGCACCACAGCCACCACCTCCCTTAATATAAATATTGAATATATAATTCCCCCTTTTAGAAAGAACTACAAAACATACTAAGAATGGCCGGTTCGTTTGAACAAAGAATGGAGACGTTCCTAGCGACTGGCAACGCGCCGTCGAACAATGTGAACCTCGCACAGTACAAGGGACTAACTATTGTAGCCGAGAACATTAACAGAATGAGATATATGTCGCATTTCAAGTGAGTTTTTTTGGTTTTTTTTTTGTTTCCAACTCGTATTGTGAACTTAGTGAATTCTATGATAAAAATTATATTATTGTTAATAAATAAATGTGCTCTTTTGACATGGATATTGTTACATGATTATTTTTATATTATCGTTTAATTTATTTACATTTTTACCTGTTAATTTTTAGAGTTCCGTACTTTTTAAGCAAAATAGGAATCCTTATAAAATCACTTTGTTGTCCGGCCGTCTGTCTGTCTGTAAATACCCTTTATCGGAGGAATCGAGCTTAGAGATATCGAGTTGAAATTCAAACCGACAATCAGATCTACGGTCCCATAATTTCTTGAAAAAATTGTATTTCTAAATTTATTTTAAAAAAAGACGTGGATGTTTATTACGATACTATAAAGGAAATCAAAACTAATAGAGTACTTTCGGTTGACCTAGAATTATAAAATTTAGCAACTAGCATCAGGAATACAATTGTCGTTAAATCCTAAAAAATAGTAGCCTTAAAAGAGGTGCGGCCCTGCCTTTATTAAATTTATTTATCTGATAGAAGGGCTCTGCTTGAATTTCAGAATAAGCTCGAGACCTTTAATTTTTATAAAAAAACCCCCTCAGTGGGCAAACCTGGCTCCCTCTTGTGATACCTCTGCGTACCCTGTCGTATGTGGGATGGATACATTGTAAAAATAAAAAATAAAAAAGATTATTAATCCTTTGTTCATCTGTACCCCAGGGCTATCCACCGAGGCTCGTTCTTCATGGAGATGCGCACGACGGAGGCCCGCCAGCTGCTGCCGGACGCGTGGGGCTTCGTGTGTCCCGTGCACACGCCGGACGGCGCGCCCTGCGGACTGCTCAACCACCTCACTGCCTCCGCTCAGGTGCACCCCCGGTTGTCAGTTGTACCCCAGGGGCATCCATGAGGCCTCGTCCTTCATGGAGATGCGCACAAAGTTTTATCATTTCAACCCTTAGAATAAGAGTGCCAACTAGGCGATAGATAGATGGAGAGATGTTAAGGGAGATGTGAGCTTTTGCAATCTTATAACTACTGACACGTAGTTTTTACAGTTTTTGTTTTATTGTTATTGTTGTATAGATCAGTTGTATATTTAGTTATTTTGCTTTCACTACTTAAATTACGTTCAGAACTAAGACTATGATGTGATGTTATACCCAGTTCAAGATATGTTGGTATGTCGTTTAAATAAAATTTTTATAAAAGTATTTATTATAATTGCCTAGAGAGATCACATGTGTGGTGATAAGGCCACCCTTAAACCAATTCTGTTTGCTGTTTATTTTTCTTTTTGTGTTTAATCATGTTAGTGTAATAAAGTATTAAATAAAATACATAAATAAATTTAAATGGTGATTAAGGCCATCGTGGTGCATTGCGTGTGACTATAGACGCGACGGTTATGTGTTCGGTTCCCACTCGGAGGAATAAAATATTTAATATTTTCATTTAGTCTGCCTACTGTATATACGTACTGTATATACGGTATACAGGATGAAACTAAAATAATAACATATAATTAAATTGTCTTCTTGCTAGGTGACACAACCACCTGATCCCGACCAACTGGCTGCTTTGCCGTTTGTTCTGGAGAAATGTGGTAAGTGCTTTTTACTGTTAATGTATTGAAAAAATATAAATTTTCATTTTCTAAATAATAAAAGCATACATTGTATTCCAGCACTTAACCTACAGTATAAATATACATATATTAATATATATAAAATATATATAAATATTTTCAAGGGGATTGCTTATTTTTGATGACACAGTGGAAGAGAGGGGGAAGGGGGGGGGGATTCGGT